>CAUYLG010041909.1:0-16209 GCA_963573385.1 Cacajao melanocephalus
CCACTCTCTTCTAGATTGTAAGGTTTCTGCTGAGAGGTCTGCTGTGAGTCTGATAGGCTTCCCTTTATGGGTAACCTGACCTTTCTCTCTAGCTGCCCTTAGAATTTTCTCCTTTATTTCAACCCTAGTGAATCTAGTGATTATGTGTCTTGGAGTTGCTCTACTTGAGGAATATCTTTGTGGTGTTCTCTGGATTACCTGGAGTTGAGTATTGTCTTGCATTACTAGGTTAGGAAAGTTTTACTGGATAATATCCTGAAGAATATTTTCCAACCTGGATTCATTCTCTTCATGACATTCAGGTACACCTATCAGTAGTAAATTAGTTCTTTTCATATAGTCCCATATTTCTTGGAGACTTTGCTCATTCCTTTTTACTCTTTCTTCTCAAATCTTGTCTTCTCATTTCATTAAGTTGGTCTTTGACCTCTGATATCCTTTCTTCTGCTTGATCAATTAGACTGTTAAAACCTGTAAATACTTTGTGAAGTTCTCATATTGTGTTCTTCAGTTCCATTAATTCACTTATATTCATTTCTAAATTGTCTATTCTCATTAGCATTTTGTCAAACCTTTTTTCAAGGTTCTTAGTTTCTTTACATTGGGCTAGAACATGTTCTTTTAGCTCAGAAAAGTTCCTTATGATCCACCTTCTGAAGCCTAATTCTGTTAATGGAACGCACTCATTCTCTATCAGGCCTTGTTCACTTGATGATGAGGAACTGTGATCCCCTGTAGAAGGAGAGGCATTCTGATTCTGAGTATTCCCAGCCTTTTTACGCTGGTTTCTTCCCATCATTGTGAGTTTATCCACCTGTCGTCTTTATGGTTGCCAAGTTTCAAATTAGGTCTCTGAGTGGACGTCCAACTTGTTGATTCCCAGTGCCGAAATCTGAGCAACCCATTGTGCTGGCTAAAACAGCGGCATTAAGATTTGTGGTGCTTTTCCTCAGGAATCTCTGGTCTGGCTTCCCTCTTGAATCCCTTTTTCAATCAAGTAAATGGGCGACTCTGCCTTCCCGGAGCTCCAAACATCGATCCTAAGGGGACCCAGTCCCGTTTCCTCTGCACCGAGAACCGCCATGCTGAAGCACTGGCAAAACCACCACGGCAGCCACAAGAGTCATGCTGGTGACCCGTGGGGCTCCTCCGCTGGGAATCTCCTAGTCCGTGGGCAACAAAAATTCATCTGAAAGTGTGGCATCCTCTCGTTCTGTGCACTTTTGCTGGGAGCTACAATCCTGAGCTGCTAGTAATCGGCCATCTTGGATCTCTCTCAGAAAATACTTTTGATACATTCCAATAACCCTTCATGTTAAACAATTCTTAATAAACTAGATATTGAAGAAATGTACCTCAAAATAGTCATCTATGTCAAACCCTCAACCAACATCAGACTGATTGAGCAAAGCTGGAAGCATTCCCCTTGAAAACCTGCACAAAATAAGAATGTCCTCTCTCACCACTCCTATTCAACATAGTAGTGGAAGTCCTAGCCAGAGCAATCAGGCAAGAGAAATAAATAAAGGGCATCCAATTAGGAAGGGAGGAAGTCAACTATCACTATTTGCAGACACTATGATTCTTTACCTAGAAAACTCCATAGTATCTGCCCCAAAGCTCCTTGAGCTGATGAACGGCTTCAGCTAAGTTTCAGGATACAAAATCAGTGTACAAAAATTACTAGTATTTTTATACACCAATAACAGCTCAGCTAAGAGCCAAATCAGAAAGGAAATCCCATTCATAATTGCCACAAAAAGAATAAAATACCTAGAAATAGAGCCAACCTGAGAAGTGAAAGATCTCTACAATGAGAATTACAAAACACTGCTCAAAGAAGTCAGAGATGATACAAGTGGAAAAACATTCCATGCTCATGGGTAGGAAGAATCAATATCACTGAAATAGCCATACTGCTCAAAGCAATTTGCATATTCAGTGTTATTCCTATAAAACTACCAATGACATTTTTCACAGAACAAGAAAAATAGTATTTTAAAATTCATATGGGACCAAAAAAGTGCCCAAATAACCAAAGCAATTGTAACAAAAAAGAACAAAGCTGGAGGTATCACGTTAGCCGACTTAAACCTGTACTACAGTGGTACACTAACCAAAACAGCATAGAACTTGTAGAAAACCAGACACATAGACAAATGGAACAAAATAGAGAGTCCAGAAATAAGGCCACACACCTACAATCACCTGATTTTTTTGACAAAGTTGACAAAAACAATCAATGGGGAAAAGACATTCTATTCAATAAGTCATGCTGGGATAACTGGCTAGCCATATGTAGAAGACTGAAGCTGGGCCATTCTTTACTCCTTATACAAAAATAATCTCAATATAAATTAAAACGTAAATGTGAAACCCAAAACTATAAGAACTGTGGAAGATAACCTAGGGAATACTATCCTGGACGTAGGAAGAAGCAAAGATTGCATGTCAAACACACCAATTGCAACAAAAGCAAAAATCAACAAGTGGAATCTCATTAAACTTAAGAGCTTCTGTACAGCAAAAGAAACTATAAACTGAGTAAATAGACAACCTACAGAATGGGAGAAAATATTTGAAAACTGTGCGTGTAAGAAAGGTTTAATATCCAGCAACTGTAAGAAACTTAAACAGATTTACAGGAGAAAAACAAACAACCTCATTAAAACGTGGGCAAAGGACATGAAAAGACTTCTCAAAAGAAGATATACATGCAGCCAACAAACATATGAAAGAAGCTCAATCAGTATCACTGATCATTAGAGAAATGCAAATAAAAACCATAATGAAATCCATCTCACACCAGTCAGAATGGCTATTATTAAAAAGTCAAAAAATAACACAGAAAAGGGAAAAGTAACACACTGTTGGCTGGAATGTAAATTACTTCAACCATTGTGGAAAACAGTATGGCAATTCTTTGAAGAGCTAAAAGCAGAACTACTGTTTAACCCAGCAATTCCATTACTGGGTGTGTACCCAGAGAAATATAAATCATTCTATCACAAAGACACATGCACAAGAATGTTCACTGTTGTACTAATAACAGTATCAAAGACACAGAATTAACCTAAATTCCCATAAATGATAGATTTAATAAAGAAAATGTGGCACATATATACCATTAAATACTATGCAGCCATAAAAAAGGATGAGATTAGAGACAAAGTAAGATGGCTGAATAGGAAGAGCTCTGGATTGCAGTTCTCAGCAAGAGCTATACAGAAGGTGAGTGATCTCTGCATTTTCAAATGAGGTACCAGGTGCATCTGAATGGGACCGGTTGCACACTGAGTGTAGCCCAAGAAGGGCAAGCTGAGGCAGGGTGGGGTGCTGCCTCTCCTGGGAAGTGCAATTCCCAGGAACACCCTTCCTACCCAACGGAGGCCATCAGGGGCTTTTCCATCCACTCCAGCACTCTGGTTCAGATACGGCGCTTCTCCCGCAGTTTTTACTGCCCACAGACCAGGAGATTCCTGGGCCAAAAAGTACCATGAGTTTTCAGCATGGCTGTTTTAGCCAGTGCCACGGGATTCTGCACAAAAACTCACGCAAAGCTGGGAGGACAATTCAATTGGCACCTGAAATGCCTGGGAGACAGAGCCGACCATTCAACTGAAAAGAGGGGGCTGAAAGCAGGGAGCCAGGTGATCTGGCTCAGTGGGTCCTACCCTGACAAAGACCAGCAACTGAAACTCTCAGACTTGAGAGTTTGCACCAAGCGCAGAAATTTGAGCTTGACCCAGGACAGTTGAGCTCTTTAGGGGAAGGGCATCTGCCATTACCAATGCATTCTACCACTACTGAGGCAGTCTGCCATTATCAAGGAAGTCCGCCATTACTGAGGTGGTCCACCATTACCGAGGCAGTCCACCATTACTGAGGCAGACCACCATTACCAAGGCAGTCCTAACTGTACCTCTGTAAACCAAACCACAGGAAGTTTACACAGCAGCTGAGCAGAGCCCGTACCAGCTCAGCAATGCCTCTGCTGGCAGACCGTGACTAGACTCCCTCCATGCTGGGCAGGACATCTCTGAAAAAAGGCACCACATGTCAGGGACTTAAAAATAAAGCACCACTTTCCCAGGACAGAACACCTGGGAAAAGAGGCAGTTATGAGTTCTGGTGCAGGAAACTTAAACGTACCTGCCCAGCAGCTTTGAACAGAACAACAGGGCTTCCAGCACAGCACTTGAGCTCCTATAAGGGACAGATTGTATCTTCAACTGGCTCCATGACCACCATATATCCAAAGAGGCACCTCATAAAGGAGAGCTCTGGCTGACATCTGGTGGGTACCCTTCTGGGACAAAGATAACAGAAGAAGAAACTGGCAGCAAACCTTACTGTTCTGCAGCCCCCGCAGGTGATTCCCAGGCAATCAGGGCCTGGAGTGGATCTCCAGCAGTCCTGAAGCAAATGGGAGTGTCTGTTAGAAGGGAAATTAAAAAACAGAAAGAAATAGCTTCAACATCAACAAAAAGGACATATACTCAGAGACCACATTCGAAAGTCACCAACTTCAAAGACCTGAGGTAGATAAATCCACAAAGACAGGAAGAAACCAGTACAAAAAGGATGAACACACCAAAAACCAGAACATCTCTCTCCTTCAAGGGATCACAACTCCTCACCAGTAAGGAAACAAGGCTGGATGGAGAATGAGTCTGATGAACTCACAGAAGCAGGCTTCAGAAGGTGGGTAATAACAAACTTCTCTGAGCTAAAAGAACATGTTCTAATGCAATGCAAAGAAACAGACTCTTGTAAAAAGTTTAGATGAAACGATAAGTAGAATAATCAGCTTAGAGAAGAAGATAAACAACTTGACGGAGCTGAAAAATACAGCACAAGAACTTTGCAAAGCATACACAAGTTTTAATAGCCAAATCGATCAAGCAAAAGAAAGGATATCAGAGATTGAAGATCAACTCAATTAAATATAATAAGAAGACAAGATTAGAGAAAAAAGAGTGAAAAGAAATGAACAAAGCCTCCAAGAAATATGGGATTATGTGAAAGAACCAATCTACATTTGGAAGGTGTACCTGAATATGATGGAGAGAATGAATCCAAGCTGGAAAACATTCTTAAGGATATTATCCAGAACAACTTTCCTGACCTAGCAACACATACCAACATTCAAGTCCAAGAAATACAGAGAACAACACAAATATATTTCTCAAGAAGAGCAACCCCACAGCACGTAATTATCAGACTCACCAGGGTTGAAATGAAGGAAAAAATGCTAAGGGCAGCCAGAGAGAAAGGTCGGGTTACCCACAAAAGGAAGACCATCAGACTCACAGTATATCTCTCAGCAGAAACCCTACAAGCCAGAAGAGAGGTGGGGCCAATATTCAACATCCTTAAAGTAAAGAACTTTCAACCTAGAATTTCATATTCAGCCAAACTAAGTTTCATAAGCAAAGGAGAAATAAAATCCTTTAAGGACAAGCAATGGCTGAGGGATTTCCTCACCACCAGGCCTGCCTTACAAGAGCTCCTGAAAGAAGCACTAAGCATGGAAAGGAACAACCAGTACCAGACACTCCAAAAAGGTACCAAATGGTAAAGACCATCAACAAAATGAAGAAACTGCATCAACTAATGGGCAAAACAACCAGCTAGCATCAAAATGGCAGAATCAAATTCACACATAACAATATTAACCTTAAATATAGATGGGCTAAATGCCCCAATCAAGAGACACAGACTGGCAAATTGGATAAAAATTCAAGACCCATCAATGTGCTGTATTCAGGAAACCCATCTCACGTGCACGGACACACATGGTCTCAAAATAAAGGGATGGAGGAAGATTTACCAAGCAAATGGAGAGCAAAAAAAATCAGGAGTTTCAATCCTAGTCTCTGATAAAATGGATTTAACCCAACAAAGATCAAAAGAGACAAAGAATGGCATTACAAAATGGTAAAAGGATCAATGCAACAAGAAGAGCTAACAATTCTAAATATATACACACCCAATACAGGAGCACCTAGATACATAAAGCAAGTTCTTAATGACCTACAAAGAGACTTAGACTCCCACACAATAATAGTGGGAGACTTTAGCACTCCACTGTCAACGTTAGACAGACCAATAAGACAGAAAATTAACAATGATATCTAGGACTTGAACTCAGGTCTGGACCAAGCAAATATAATTGTCATCTACAGAACTCTCCACCCCAAGTCCACAGAATATACATTCTACTCAGCACCACATTGCACCTACTCTAAAATTGACCACATAATTGGAAGTAAATCACTCCTCAGCAAATGCAAAAGAACAAAAATCAGAACAAACTGTCTCTAAGACTACAGTGCAATCATATTAGAACTCAGGAGTAAGACACTCACTCAGAACCACACAACTTCATGGAAACTGAACAACTGGCTCCTGAATGTTGACTGGATAAACAATGAAATGAAGGCAGAAATAAAGATATTCTTTGAAACCAACAAGAATGAAGACACAACATACTAGAATCTCTGGGACACATTTAAAGCAGTGTCTAGAGGAAAATTCATAACAATAAATGCCCACATTAAAAGGAAGGAAAGATCTAAAATCAACACCCTTTTATGCAAGTCTATAAATGTAATCTACCACATAAACAGAACCAAAGACAAAAAACACAAGATTATCTCAATAGATGCAGAGAAGTCCTTTGACAAAATTCAACAGCCTTTATGCTAAAAACTCTAAATAAAGTAGGTATCCATGGAATGTATCTCAAAATAATAAAAGCTATTTACAACAAACCCACCGCCAATATCATACTGAATGGGCAAAAACTGGAAGCATTCCCTCTGAAAACTGGTAGTAGACAAGGATGCCCTCTCTCACCACTCCTATTCAATATAGTATTGGAAGTTCTAGCCAGAGCAATCAGGCAAGAAAAAGAAATAAAGGGTATTCAATTAGGAAAGGAGGAAGTCAAATTGTCTCTATTTGGAGACAACATGATTGTTTATTTAGAAGACCCCTTCATCTCAGCCCAAAATCTCCTTAAACTGATAAGCAACTTCAGCAAAGTCTCACAGTACAAAATCAGTGTGCAGAAATTATAAGCATTCCTATACACCAATAACAGACCAACGGAGAGCCAAATCATGAGTGAACTCCCATTCACACTTGCTACAAAGAGAATAAAATATCTAGGAATACAGCTAACAAAGGACGTAAAGGACCTCCTCAAGGAGAACTACAAACCACTGCTCAAGGAAATAAGAGAGGACACAAACAGATAGAAAAACATTTTAAGCTCGTGGTTTGGAAGAATCAATGTCATGAAAATGGCCAAACTGCCCAAAGTAATTTATAGATTCAATGCTATCCCCGTCAAACTACCAATGACCTTCTTCACAGAACTGGAAAAAGTCACCTCAAACTTCATATGCAACCAAAAGAGAGCCCACATAGCCAAGACAATCCTAAGCAATAAGAACAAACCTGGAGGCATCACACTACCTGACTTCAAACTATACTACAAGGCTACAGTAATCAAAACAAAATGGTACTGGTACCAAAACAGAGATATAGAACAATATAACAGAACAGAGTCCTTGGAGGCAATGCCACACATCTACAACCATCTGACCTTTGACAAACCTGACAAAAATAAGCAATGGGGAAAGAATTCCCTGTTTAATGAATGGTGTTGGGAAAACTGGCTAGCAGTATGCAGAAAGCAGAAACTGGACCCTTTTCTGACACCTTACACTAAAATTAACTCCAGATGGATTAAAGACTTAAATATAAGACCTAACACTATAAAAACCCTAGAAGAAAACCTAGGCATAACCATTCAGGACATAGGCATAGGCAAGGACTTCATGACAAAAACACCAAAAGCATTGAAAACAAAAGCCAAAATAGACAAATGGGATCTAATTAAACTCCAGAGCTTCCATACAGCAAAAGAAACAATCATTAGAGTGAACTGGCAACCAACAGAATGGTAAAAAATTTTTGCAATGTACCTATCTGACAAAGGGCTAAGATCCATAATATACAAAGAACTAAAACAAATTTGCAAGAAAAAAACAAACCTATTCAAAGTGGGCAAAGGATGTGAAAAGACACTTTTCAAAAGAAGACATATATGAGGCCAAAAAACTTATGAAAAAATGCTCATCATCACTGGTCATTAGAGAAATGCAAATCAAAACCACATTGAGATACCGCCTCACACCAGTTAGAGTGGTGATCATTAAAGAATCTGGAGACAACAAATGCTGGAGAGGATGTGAAGAAATAGGAACACTTTTACACTGTTGGTAGGAGTGTAAATTAGTCCAGCCATTGTGGAAGACAGTGTGGTGATTCCTCAAGGATCTAGAAATAGAAATTCCATTTGACCCAGCAATCCCATTACTGGGTATATACACAAAGGATTATAAATCATTCTATTATAAACACACATGCATATATATGTTTGTTGCGCCACTGTTTACAATAGCAGAGACCTGGAACCAACCCAAATGCCCATCAATGATAGACTGGATAAGGAAAATGTGGCACATATATACCATGGAATACTATGCAGCCATAAAAAAGATGAATTTGTGTCTTTAGTAGGGCCGTGTATGAACCTGGAAACCATCATTCTCAGCAAACTGACACAAGAACAGAAAATCAAACACCACATGTTCCCACTCATAGGCAGGTGTTGAACAATGAGAACACATGGACACAGGAGGGGGAGAATCACACCCTAGGGTCTGTTGGGAGAGCTAGGGGAGGGATAAGTGGGGAGGTTGGTGAGGGATAACATGGGGAGAAATGCCAGATATGGGTGACGGGGGTATGGAGGCAGCAAACCACCTTGCCATGTGTGTACCTATTCAACAATCCTGCATGATCTGAACATGTACCCCAGAACCTAAAGTACAATAAAAAAAGGATGAGCTTATGTATTTTATAAGAACATGGATGGAGCTATAGGCTATTATCCTTAGGAAACTAATGCAGGAATAGAAAACCAATTACTGCATGTACTCACTTATAAATGGGAGTTAAATGATGAAAACTTAGGAACACAAAGAAGAAACAACAGACACTGGGTTCTACATGAGGGTGGAGGCTGGGAGAAGAGCAGAAAAGATAACTATTGGATACTCAGCTTAATAACTGGGTGATTAAAAAAAGTCTGTACAACAAACCCCATGATATGAATTTACCTGTGTAAGATACCCTCACATGTACCCTGAAACCTACCGTAAAAGTTAAAAGGACAACCACAAAAAGAAATAATGGCAAAGTCTTCCTTATTGTGTCACAGAAAATGTACCTCTAAATTCAGGAACTTCAAATTTCCCAAGTAAAATAAACCTAAATAAGTTCTCACTAAGACAGATAATAATCAATTTGTTGAAAGTCAAAGACAAACAGAATTTTAAAAGCAGTAAGATAAAAGCAACTGATCACATACAAGAGAGCTTTTGTAAGACTATAAATGAATTTCTCAGCAGACATAAGGATTGTGATCTTTTTGAAGTGTTAAAAGTAAAAAATAAACCTGCCAACTAAGAATACTACACTCATCAAAACTTACCTTTGAAAATGATGGTGAGAAAAACTGTTTTATATAAACATAAGCTAAGGGAGTCTATCACTAGATCTACATTATAAGAAATGTCAAAAGGAGTCTTTCAAGATGAAAGAAAAAGACAGTAAATATAAAAACTAAAGCATACAGAAATATAAAGCCACTGACAAAGATATATATATATATGTATATATATATATGGATATATATACATGTATACATACAAATAAGGAATAAAGTAATACTAAAATAGTGGTGAAAAATTCACTTTAAATTATGGTATAAAAGTTAATCGAAGAAAGTATTAAAAATTATAACTATATAAATTTTTAATGATACACAACATAAAAAGATGTAATTGTGACATCGGTAATACACAGTGGCTATAAAAAGAGGTGAAAGTATAGAGGTTTTGTATGCAATTGACATTAAATTTTGATCAGATTAAAATATAATAAGTTGTTTTATGTAAGCTCTGTGGTAACCATTTCAAAAATGTCTATAGAAAATCACAAAAAAATAAGAAAGATATCAAAGCATATCATTACAAAAAATCCCAATGAAATACAAAAAAAAAGATAGCAAGAGAGGAAAATAAAGATGAATTAAACTCCCCATCCAAGAAACTTAGAGTGGCTGAGTGGATTTTTTTTAAAAGAGCCAGTTCTATTCTGTCTACAGGAGACCCACTTTCACTGTAAAGATACACATAGGCTGCAAGTGAAAGAATGGAAAAGAGATATTCTATGCAAATGATTACCAAAAGAGAGCAGTGGTGGCCATATTTATATCAGAAAAATAGACTTTAAGTAAAAAGTGTGCACAAGAGACAAAAAGGACACTATATAGTTAGAAAATGATCAGTTCTCCAGAATAATATGACAATTGTAAATATATGTGCACACAGCATCAGAGATCTTGAATATGTGGAACAAACATTGACATAACTGAAGGAAAAAATAAAAAGCCACACCATAATAGTAGGAGATTTCAATACCCCACTTTCAATAATATGTGCAATATTAATATGGAAGATCAAGAAAGAATCAGGAGACTTGAAGAATACTATAGACAAAATGGACATAACAGACATACACAGAATATTCTACCCAATAGGAATGGATGACACATTCTTTTCAAGTACAGAAAGAATATTCTGCAGAACAGATCATATGTTAGGTTACAATAAGTCTTAACAAATTGAAAATGATTGAACCTTTTTCTTTTTTTTTTTTGAAAAGGGTCTTATATTATTATATAGACTGGAGTACGGGGCATTTTTGTGGCTCACTGCAACCTCAACTTCCCATACTCAACTGATCGGCCTGCTTCAGCCTCTGGAGTAGCTGGGACTACAGGTGCATGCCACCATGCCTTGCAAATTTTGTGTGTGTATTTTATGTAGATACAGGATATCTCCACTTTGCCCTGGCTGGTCTCAAACTCCTGGGTTCAAACAATCCACTGCCTCAGCCTCCCAAAGTGCTGCAGTTACAGGTGTGAACCACCACATCCACCTAGAGGATTGAAAATATACCAGGTATCTTTTCCAAACATAATGGAATGCAACCAGAAATTAATAGCGATGGAAAAATGTTCAATGCACAAATATGTGGAAATTGAACACACTCTCTTAATAACAAATAGGTCAAAAAAGAAATAAAAAAGGAAGAAAACATCTTGAGACAAATGAAAATGCGAACACATTATATCAAGCACATGCAATTCAGTAAATGTAGCATTAAGGGAGCAGTTGACAGTGATTAAATGTATACATTGAGATAATAGGAAGATCTTAAAGAAAAAACCTAATTCTATACATCAAGGAATTATAGAAAGAAGAGCAAGCTAATTAAAAAGATAGCAGAAGAAAGAAAATGATAAATGTTAGAGCAGAAATAAAATAGAGACTAGAAAAACGAGAAAAAAATAAGCTAAGAGTTGGTATTTTGAAATTATCAACAAAGTTTATAAATTTTTAATTAAACTTAGAAAAAAGGGAAGCTATTTGAATAAACAAATTATTAGTAATGAAAGAGGAGACATTTCAAATGATGCCACACACACACAAAAAGAATTCAAAGAGACTGCTAGAGAGTAAATCAGTAATCAAAAACCTCTTGAGAAACCTCCATGTCTAGATAGCTTTATTGGTGATTTCCAACAAACATTTAAAGAATAATTAATACCAAACTTTTCTAAATGTGTCCAAAAAATTGAAAAGGAAAAGACAATTTCATACTCATTTAATGAGGCCAGCTTCATCTAATACCAAGGCCAGACAAAGACAGCACAAGAAAAGAAAACTACAAGCCAATATTCCTGATGAATACAACTGTAAAAATCTTCACCAAATATAGACAAACTGAATCTAAAAGCACATTAAAGGATAACATACCATGAGCAGGTCAGATTTATTTTTGCAATGCAAGGGTAGTTCAAAATACCAAAACCAATTAATGTGATATACCACATTAACAGAATAAAGGGTGAAAATCACATGATCATCTCCTTAGACGCAAAAATAGTTTCACAAATTTCAGCATCTTTTCAATATAGAAATGCTCAATGAACTAAGAGTATCTGGCATTGGTATTAGAAGGAAAGTACCTCAACATAATAAAGGCCATATATGAAAATCCCTAGTTACCATAATGCTCAATGGAAAAAAAAATTTAAGAGGAGAAATAAAATTATTGGTTTGCAGATGACTGATCCTTTATGTATAAAGTGCTTAAACACTTAACAACAAAAAGACTCTTAGAAATAACAAACAAATTCAATAGAGTTGCAGAATATGAAATCAATATATAAAAATAAATTGTGTTTTTATACACTAAAAATGAATGATTTTAGAAGGAAATCAAGAAGAATATCCCATTTACAATAGCACCAAATGGAATTAAATATTTAGAAATAAACTTGAGGCAAAAGACTTGTATGCTGAAAACTACAAAACATTGTTGAACAAAATTAAAAACATATTGGAAAAACAATACATACAGTGGAGAGACATAGAATGTTTATGAATTAGAGACATTATTGAAATGTCTATACTATCCAATGTGATCTACAAATTAAATAGAACTCCTATTAAAATCTCAATGGCATTTTTTACGAAAATGGAGAAAACACATAAAATTCATATGGAATCCCAGTAGATTCTGAATAGCAAAAACAATCTAGAAAAATAGCAAAGTTGAAGCCTTTTTACACTTCCTGGTTTCAAAACATGTTAAAAAACTACAGTCGTCAAACTGAATGATGCTGCCTTAGAGACAGACATATCAATAGAATGGCGTCGAGATCCCAGAAAGAAATTCATTCATACACAGTCAACTGATCTTTGGCAAGGGTGCCAAGAATACATAATTGGGAAAGGATACTCTCTCCAATAAATGATGTTAGGAAAACTGGATATCCACATGCAAAAGAATGAAATTGGACCTTTATCTTATACCATACACAAAAATCAACTCAAGATCAATTAAAGACCTAAATGTAACACGCAAAACCGAAAAATTTCTAGAGCCTAGGGGAGAAGATCCTTAATATTGGTCTTGCCAATTATTTCTTAGATATAATGCTAAAAATATAGAAAGCAAAAGCAAAAATAGAAAAGCCTGACTATATCTTATTAAAAAGCTCCTGCATAGCTGAATACCTATATGAATACAAGGATGAACCTAGGCTACACATTTCATAGAGCAAATTAAAACAGTGCAGATGGGAACAAAACTATCTCTATTACCCAAATGATTTATTGAGATTACTTCTATTTTAAGTATTTTATGCATAGTAAGCAAACCCAACTTTACCATGTTTAGAGCAGTTCCAAAATATTTTTTGACAAGAGATCATCATTAAGTGCCAACCTAGCCATTTAAAAACCAATTTGCTAAACTAAACTGTTTGGAAGATTTTTTGGACCATGGACTATAAGCTTAATTCTTCTTACCTAAATTATAAATTTCATACGAGCATCTCAGTGCTTAATACCTCTCATAAGCTTCAGGGTCACATTCCCCAAAGATTTCTGAATATCACTTATTGATAGTCTATAGACATCTTAAATTCGATATTTTCTATATTGAATTCTATATACCAAATATTATATTGCTTTTATCTCCCCTAGTATTTATTGCTTCTCTCTATTTTCTTTCTCTACATCCTTGCTGTTATTGCCACAGAGTGATCCTTCTTTAATTTTACCTGAATTATTCTGATAATCTTGAAAAAAATAATAGAAATTATTTTCGAGCCTTTTCCCTCTATTTCTTTATAATTGAAAGATATACATGCTGCCATAAATGATAGTGGATCACTAAAATAATAATTCTCAATAAGGGAGGCCTCACTGAGGGATTGAAGGAATATATCAAACATTCACACATGGGAGTTGTGAATAGTTTTTAAAAGTACCACTTTGATCTTCAGAAACATCCCCTAATACTTTCAAGAACAAAAAAATTCAACCTGCAAATAAATACATGGGAAGTTTTTAAATTTGTTTTTTTAACAAGAATTCTGGAGAAGGGCTGCTGTAGACAACTAAAATATGTCAGCTGACTATAATTTTCTTGGATATTCTGGACACAAAGTGTCTATACCATTCTAGGAATCACCTCTTTATTCAAGACAGAAAGAAGGAGTAAGAAGTATGAACAGTATGCCCCTTTAATCAGGAAAGTCCTCCCAGAACTTCTAGGCAGACTAATGCTTACATCTTATTAGCCTGAATAGCCACATACGTGATCCTCCTTGCAAGAGAGATAAGTTAATTATTATTTTTTCACCCACCACAGTGGAGAAAACAAGAGAAAGTGATTGAGCTAGTCAATTCCTGGTGTCTCCCATGTCACCCCAGAAAAATGTGCCCCACCTATGTTGAGAATTACTGTATGAAGGTCTTCAATCTCTGTATTCTCCCTCTCTGCCAACAGTCACCTTTTCTTAAAAAAAATGTGAGCATGTACACAACCTTGTCTGAAGTATTTAGTGGATTCTTCTCTTCTACACTAATAGCAGCTTGATCCATTATTGTGTTAATAGTACAATGATGTGAGATAATTGTCTGAACAATTTTGTGAATAATTTACTTTGCTAAATCAATTTGGAGAAAATAAAAGTTGTAATAATCCCATTTTCATGTGTTTATTTTCACATTATTTCTTAATTTGTGTAAGAAAAACACAGCATAGGTAGAGGCAAGGAATTACACTGTTCTTGGCTCTGCCTATGTAGTGTGTCATGTATGTAGATATCATCTGTCCTGTGTGCTGCAGAGAAACACATGTTGAAAACTGCTGACTTGCATGATAAAATTCAAAACCCTTCTTGTGAACCAAAAGATTATTTAAGGTCTGAGAACTATAAATATTTTCAACAACCCTGCTCCTGCAATCACCAGATTTTTAAATTATGCAGTGTATCCTGGTCTTTATGGCTTTATTTTCTGTTTTTATACATTTTTCCCTCTCTGACATTGTATTTTCAAAATCTTGTTTAGTCATTTTGAAGAATGACTCTGAGTCATTCTTAAAACTCAACTCAAACATAATTTCTTTCACAAAGTTCTTGACCTCCCAGTCATAGGTAAATTCTTTTCTTCCTTTAGCTCCCAGGGTGTCTTATTCATATTGCTATAAAGGTTGTGATTGTTTTATTTCATGTCTCTCTTCTTTTGACTGTGAAACTTCATGAAAGTCACAAGTTGTGCTCTATTAATCTGTATATTTTTAACTACTGATATTTTTTGGCACACACTAGTGGACATTTATTCATTTGTTAATCCAGGAAACATTTATTAAGTCAAAATAGGCAGTCCTCATTGGGCATGAACAACTTGCCCAAGTTCTCAGACCTACTAAGCAGTAGACACAGCTGAATTATGCTTATGTTTATTTTTAAATTGCTATTACATTTCTATTTAAAAAGACTAGAATTTGAAATGGTCAGAATCAGAAGGAGCAAAATTCTCTCTAAATGTTAGCTGCCAATGTGAATCAGAAAACGATATTCAGAGTGTAATCATTGAAAAGAAAAGCCCTGGGAGAGATCCAAGATGGCCGATTAACAACAGCTTAGGATTGTAGCTCCCAGTGAAAGCACAGAGAGCGAGTGGACACCGCAATTTCAGACGAATTTCTGTGGCCCACAAACTGGGAGATTCCCAGCGAAGGAGCCACACGTGTCGCCAGCGCGACTCTTTTGGCCAGCGCAGCTGTTGTGCCGGCACTCGGGTGCGGAGCAGCGCTTCTCAGTGCAGAGTATACGCGACTGGGTGCCCTTTGAGTCGGGCTCGGCTGGTCCCATCCCCACAAGAATAGCAATTGGAAGCGCTGAGGACTGAGAGTTTCACAGCAAGCACAGCTGAACCCGGGAAGGCCAAGCTCTGTGGGGAAGGGGCGTTCGCCAAAGGAAAACTAAGAAACAGAAAAAACTTCATCACCAACAAGCCGGACGTTCATTCAGACCCAATCTGAAAGTCAGCAATTACAAAGACGACAGGTGGATAAATCCACAAAAATGGGAAGAAACCAGTGCAAAAAGGCTGAGAACACCCGAAATCAGAATGCCTCTCCTCCTACAGGGGATCGCAGCTCCTCATCTGCAAGAGAACAAGGCATGACGGAGAATGAGTG
>CAUYLG010041911.1:0-55681 GCA_963573385.1 Cacajao melanocephalus
TCTTTCAGGTTTACCAGTTTATGTACATAGAGTTGTTTATAGTAATCTCTGATAGTGGTTTGTATTTCTACCAAAGTGGTGATATCCGCTTTATCATTTTTTATTGCATCTATTTGATTTTTCTCCCATTTCTCTTTTACTAATCTGGCTAGTGGTCTATTTTGTTGATCTTTTCAAAAAACCAGCTCCTGGATTTATTGATTTTTTGAAGGGTTTTTGTGTCTCTATCTCCTTCAGTTCTGCTCTGATCTTAGTTATTTCTTGTCTTCTGCTAGCTTTTCAGTTTTTTTGACCTTGCTCCTCTAGCTCTTTCAATTTTGATAATAGGGTATCAATTTTAGATCATTCCTTGCTTCTCATGTGGGCATTTATTGCTATAAATTTTCCTCTAGACACTGCTTTAAGCTGTTTTGCACATTAGTTGATGCAGTTTCTTCATTGTGTGGATGCTGTTTACCATTTGGTACGTTTTTGGAGTGGCTGGTACTGGTTGTTCCTTTCTGTGTTTAGTGCTTCTTTCAGGTGCTGTTGTAAGGCAGGCCTGTTGGTGATGAAATACCTCAGCAATTGCTTATCTGTAAAGGATTTTATTTCTCCTTTGTTTATGAACCTTAGTTTGGCTGGATATGAAATTCTAGGTTGAAAGTTCTTTTCTTTAAGGATGTTGAATATTGGCCCCAACTCTTTTCTGGCTTGTAGGGTTTCAGCCAAGAAATCCGCTGTGAGTCTGATGGCCTTCCCTTTGTGAGTAACCAGACGGTTCTCTCTGGCTGCCCTTAGCATTTTTTCCTTCATTTCAACCCTGATGAATCTGACAATTATGTGCCTTGGGGTTGCTCTTCTTGAGGAATATCTTTGTGGTGTTCTCTGTATTTCCTGGACTTGAATATTGGCCTGCCTTGCTAGATTGTGGAACTTCTCCTGGATAATATCCTGAAGAGTGTTTTCCAACTTGGAATCATTCTCTCCATCACATTCAGGTACATGGATCAAAGGTAGATTAGGTCTTTTCACATAATCCCATATTTCTTGGAGGCTTCATTCATTTCTTTTCATTCTTTTTTCTCTAATCTTGCCGTCTTGTTTTATTTCAAGTTGATTTTCAATCTCTGATATCCTTTCTTCTGCTTGGTCGATTTGGCTATTGAGACTTGTGTATGCTTCGCGAAGTTCTGGTGTTGTGTTTTTCAGCTCCATCAGGTCATTTATATTCTTCTCTAAGCTGTTTATTCTCGTTAGCATTTTGTCAAACCTTTTTTAAATGTTCTTAGTTTCTTTGCATTGGATTAGGACCTGTTCTTTTAGCTCAGAGAAGTTTGTTATTACCCACCTTCTGAAGCCTGTTTCTGTCAATTCATCAGACTCATTCTTGATCCAACTTTGTTCCCTTGCTGGTGAGGAGTTGTGATCCCTTGGAGGAGGAGAGGAGTTCTGGTTATGGGTGTTTTCATCATTTTTACACTGGTTTCTTCCCATCTTTGTTGATTTATCTACCTGTGGTCTTTGTAGTTGGTGACTTTCGGATGGGGTCTCTGAGTTGACATCTTTTTTTTGATGATGTTACTTCTTTTTGTTTTTTAGTTTTCCTTCTAACAGTCAGGCCCCTCTGATGTAGGACTGCTGGAAGTTCACTCTAGACCCTGTTTGCCTGGGAATCACCCATGGCGGCTGCAGAACAGTAAGGGTTTCTGCCAGCTTTTTCTTCTGTTATCTTTGTCCCAGAAGGATACCCATCAGATATCAGCCTGAGCTCTCCTTTATGAGGTGTCTTTTTGGATATACCATGGTCAGGGAGCTTCTTGAAGAGACAGTCTGACCCTTATAGGAGCTCAAGTGCTGAGCTGTGAGCTCTGTTGTTTCGTTCTGAGCTGCTGGGCAGGGATGTTTATGTCTGCTGCAGTGGAACTCATAACCACCTTTTTTCCCTAGGTGCTCTGTCCTGGGATTGTGGGGCCTTATTTATAAGTTCCTGATGAGCTACTGCCTTTTTTCAGAGATCCCCTGCCCAGCTAGGAGGTAGCCTAGTCACAGTCTGCCAGCAGAAGCATCGCAGAGCTGTGGTGGGTCCTGCCCAGCTGCTGTGTGAACTTCCTTGCAGTTTTGTTTATAGAGGTATAATTAGAACTGCTTTGGTAATGGCAGTCTGCCTCAGTAATGGCAGAGTGCCTCAGTAATGGCGGACTGCCTCTGTAATGGTGGACAGCCTCCATAATGGCAGATTGCCTCGGTAATGGTGGACTGCCTCAGTAGTGGTAGACTGCCTTGGTGATGGCAGTTGCCCTTCTCCTACAGAGCTGGACCATCCTGGGTCCAGCTGAACTTGCTGGGAAACTCTCAATCCAGAGCATTTCAGATTGCTGTTCTTTATGGGGATGGGACCTGCCGAGCCAGATCACCTGGCTCCCTGTTTCAGCCCCTTTTTTTCAGTTGAATGGGTGGGTAGCTCTGTCTCCCAGGCATTCCAAGTGCCAGTTGAAAGGGCCACCCAGATTTGTGTGAGTTTTTGTGTGGAGACTCACTGCGCCAGCTCAAACAGCCATACTAGAAACTCATGGTGCTTTTCAGTCCAGGAATCTCCTGGTCCGTGGGCAGTAATAACTCATTTGGAAATTCAGTCATCACTCACCCTCTGTGTTGTTCTCACTGGGAACTGCACTCCAGAGCTGTTCAGTCTTATTTTCTTAATGTGTTTTAGATAAAAAGAAAGGTTTTATATTCATCAATAAAAACCTGTAAAGCCATTAGTACCTTTTGGAAATTTTCTAATTAACTAATTTTCTTTATCATTTTTTACCTAAAAAGTAGAAAATTAGCATTTACCATTCTACTTTAGAGAAAGAGGAACATTGATCAAGAGGATACATTGTATCCTCTATATTGACAGGGCAAGTTTGAGATTTTTTTCCAATGAGAAGTTCTAGAACTGTGCCCTTTCCAGAGACTCTTCAACACTGGAGCAGTGATACAATATCTTGCTTAGATATTGAACACATCCTGTGGAGCTGCACCATCCAATACAGTAGCCAGGAGCCGAATATCACAATTTCAATTAAAATTAAGAGACATTAAATAAAATTTAAAATCCAGTGTCTAGGTTAAGTTCTCCGTTCCCATAGATAGTGTTTGGCTCTCCTTGTGGGACAGTGCCGAGCAGACATAAAACATAGAAAGCTCTATTGGAAGTCCTGTTTTGAAGGCTTTTCTGTTGGTGAGACATTGGTGGTTCAATTCCCATGCTGCTCCCTCACATAGCTTGAACATCTATAATGGCAGAGACATTGCCAGAAGGTAGATTTTCCTAATATATATTCAGCCTGCAGATTTACCTTTTCCCATTTATTCTACAGATCAAAACATTTACTTATAGAAATTGTCACAATAGCCTTCTCATTTTAAGCCTGACTTTTATCATCCTTTTGTCTCACACTGTTGTCGGTGCTTTATCTATGAGACCGTGAGTTAATGAAGGCAGGCGCTTTGACATAAACTTATTTTGTATCCCATTTACTTTTTCCTTCTCAGCATTGCTACCAAATAGACGTTTGTTGAATTTATTGAACTATTTTCCTTCTTTCCTTCCTTTTTTTGTGCGGGGGGGGGTGTAGCATCTTCTTCTGTTGCCCAGACTGTAGTACAGTGGTGCCCGTATAGCTCACTGCAGCCTTGATCTCCTGGGCTCAAGCATTCCTCACGCCTCAGCCTCCTGCATATCTGGGGCTGTAGGCACACACCACCACAGCCAGCTAATTTATTTTATTTCATTTTTTATAGAGATAAGGTCTCACTTTGTTGCCTAGGCTGATCTTGAACTTGTGGCCTCAAATGATCCTCCCACCTTGGCCTCCCAAAATGCTGTAATTGAATTCTTTTTCTGACTAAAGAAGAATCTTTAGTTCTAAAGTAGGATAGTCTGGCAATGGTGATTTTTTTTCTCCCAAATGACAAACTTCAGGGTTTATATCAAATAGAGTGGCTTAAATATATTTTTTGAAGGGTAATGTTCTAGGATATATTGTTTAAAGGACTCATTAGTGATAGGAAAAATAAAAAGGGTCAAAAATTGTTTCTGTAATTCTACATATTTCTAAAGGATAATGAATGCTTATATATTTTTATATACATACCTTGTGGGCAGTAAATAAATCTAGAGAAAATCGTGCAATAAGATCATCACATACACTGCATTTGTTGCTTAAACTGAACAGTTTAACAATCTGAAGCTGGTAAAAAAAAAAAAAAAAAAGAATAGAGGCAATTATTTGAAGTGGTTGTATGTGCATAAGCTTCTTGTCCCCTTGAGCAAAAAAGAAGAAAAAAGGTTACATTTAGGGACTGGAAAATATTTGTACTGTGGGACAATTGCTTGTTTGCAACATTAGGGAAAAGTTATAAAAGTGTTTTATTTGCGGTTTTTAATGGAACTTGGTTATTTCTGACTTTTACAGTCAGTTCTGCCTTTGGATTGGCTTGCACCTGAGGAGCACGCCCCTTATTAATCAGAAGCCTGGGCTCTTGCCTGGCTGCACGCACGGCTGGCCCTTTTGCTGATGCTGGAGCACATGTTCAACATCTCCCTTGTCTAGAGACTTCTGTGAGGTCTACAGATTAGCAGCAGCCAGGAAGTCAAAGGCTGAAAGGATGGTTGACTGACTCAGTGAATAAAGCTCTGGACATTACACTACCTCTGGCTTGGAGCATACGGAATCAGTCCTGCAGCTCTCAAAGGGGCGGAGAAAGAACCTTCCACTGGCTTGGCTTGGCCAGTCTGTGTGTGCTGAACCAAAAAGCAAACTGAACAAAGACATCTAAATTTACAGCTCCAGTTAAAGAGCTGAGAGGCTAATCCAGCATACAGAAAGTGACATTCAAATTGCAGTTCTTTACACATTTGAATGTGTGCTTATTCCCGGGCATAAGAAAACCTTATGCTTTATATATATATATATATATATATATATATATATCCATTCATTCTCTGTCCCAGCTCTGGCTGATGTCTGAAATAAATTGATTTCTAAAATAATGATATACATAAATAACATAGTACTGCTTTAAAAAATAGATCTCTTTAATTTACACAAGGCTTGTAAGTAAAAATTTACCTTTATTTCATGGTAGCACTATATTATTACAAGGACATTGAATGTTCAGTACCTAACTTGACCTCTTGATAGTCAGCACATCATATAAATCTGAAGTTACAGATTTCTAGCATACTTCTATTTTCAGTCCTTTCCTTTGCACTATGCTATTTAGAAACAAAAGACTACAAGGAGGTTGCTAATAAATTTAGATGATTATGAAAACTAGGCATTTTAATTTTGAAATGAAATAAAGTCCAGTAAATTAATTTAGTAAAAGAGGAAACAATATAGAGTAGTTATAAGCAGAGACTCTGGATCTAAACTGCCTAGATTCATAATGTAGACTTGTCATTTACTAAATAGGTGATGTTGATCGAGTTACTTAACTTCTATGCCTTAGTTTCATCATCTGTAAAATAGGGGTAATAATAGCATCTATCTGATAGAGTTAAGAGTATTAAATGAGTTAATAAAAGGAAAGCTTTAGCACAGTCTTTGGCATGTAGTAAGCACCATTTGATGTTGGCTATTATAATCATTATTGTAAGTTAAAAGTTCTTAAATAGACATTTTATTATGAAAATATAGGCCTCCTTGTGGTTTAGGTGGTAAATATTATTCCCAAAGACATGCGAAAACTTTTTACTTTCTTAGAGATATACATGTCCCAGTTTTTCCAAATATTATTCACCAAGATAAAATAAACCTACAAAAAGTGTAGTGAAAAAATGTGTTTTTAGTATATGGCAATTTATAATGTGTTTTTCCTACCTTTATAATTTCTGGATATGACATCATTATTTTCTGTTTTTAAATAAGTTTCTGGCAAATTTTATTTGAATTTAATTTTAAGTTTAATGTAATATTTTAAAAGCCTATCCTATTCAATGTTATAAAAGATTAATTTTATTTAAAATGTCTTTTTCTTTTAAATATGAACCTCTCATCTGCCACCCAAATTTTTTGACATAACCTTTAGTCTGACACTTGCTACATTTGGAAAAATAAAGAAAAGCTCAAAGAATCAAATGGAAAACACCTACAATCCCAATATCCAAAAATAGCCATTTTTCAAATTTCAGTGTATTTACTTCTAGACCTTTATTCCATGCCTGTGTGTATGTATCTGTATGTATCATATTCATAAAACAAAAGGCAATTAGGGTCACACCACACCAACTTTTAAGTGCCTACACAATAGTGAGAAGCAGCAAAACCCAGAGATTATGAGTAGGGAGTTAGACGTACACTGCTGGAGTTCAAGTCCTGGCTCTATCATTTACTAGTGATCTGAACATAAATGAATCACTTATCATCTCTTAATCTCATTTTCCTTATCTATAAATGGTGATTATAATGATATTAAAGCATTGTTGTAAAGATTACTTAACATGCTTCAATAATAGCTTTTTATTATTTTTAACAATACATCATGAAGGTCTATTTTTATTTTACATATTTATGAATTACAAAGTGATGTTCAATATATATATACAATGTGTAATGATCAAATCAGGATAATTAACATATTCATCACCTCAAACATTTATCATTTCTTTGTGTTGTGAACATCCAATATCCTCCCTCTAGCTTTTTGAAACTACGCAATAAATTATAGTTAACCATATTCATCCTAAAGTGCTGCAGAATACCAAAACTCATTTCTCTCATCTAGCTGTAATTTTATATCCACTAACCAACCTCTCTCCATCCTCCCCTCCCCTCTACCCTTCTCAGCCTCTAATACCCACAGGTCTACTCTCTAATAAAGATCTATTATTAAATACGTTTTCAAACACAGGTTTTAATAGAAGCATATTTTTTATGGTTACACTCTAAATTATCTAACCATTTGCTCTAGTTCATTTGCTTTTCACTCTAGGTAACAGAAAAGTCAATTAAAAGTGGTCTTAACAGTAGTGGTTCTTTTTATCTCACATACCAAGAGATCTTCAGCTAAGACCTGTTTCAGAGTGGATTAATCCAGCAACTCAACAATAGCATCAAGGGCCCATGTCCTTCCCATCTCTCTACTCTTCTATTCTTAGCATATGGATTTATTGTACTAGGCTAGATGCTCTCATGGTTCCAGGACACTGGCCAAGTTACAGGCATTGCATGTGGACACATCAATGCTGACAAGAAGAAAACAGAAGGTCCCCAACTAATGCGCTTTATAAGAGCAAGGGAAACTGCCCAAGGCCAACTTGCCTTCATATTTTATTGGATACAAATATGCTTCATGCTCATTCCAAAGTACAAAATGGAAGTGTCATTATTCTGACAGGCTTCAGAAACCAGGGGTAGTGAAGGGGGTAAAGGGGACTCATCCTCACTGAAGCCCATGGCTGTCCCACACCTGAATTAAACTGGGGTTCTATTAGCATTAAGCATCCAATAGCATCTGCCACATTGTTATCACAGTTTTGATCGTTCTTGTTAGTTATACTTTTTTTATTATGTTACCATAAGCTTATTCCTGAACAAACTTACTTGTGCATATCTTTAATCAGATCCCTAATTTAGATTTCTAGAAATGGAATCCTTAGGCAAAATTTCTTTGGTTTAAATCTTTTTATACATATTGTCAAGTTACCCACAAAAAAATGTTGTGGTAATAGCCTTCTCAGCATCTATTCATGAGTTTATCCATTTTCTTACACTCCGGCTATCATAAGGCATTACCATTTTATAGGTCTTTGCCAGGTGAAAATTAGTATTTTTTAAATGATTAATATTTCTTGATTACCAGCCCCCTTGCTAAACTCTTTATTTCCAATAGACAAGTTATAGATTATTCCAAGTTTTCTACGTAGATAACCATATAATATAGCATACTAATAGTTTCAATTCTTTCTTTCCGTTTCTTGTACCTTTAAATGATTTTCTTGTGTGCACTGTTGGCCAAAACCTCCAAAACAATGTTGGTGAAAACAGTGATCCAGGACAGTTTTGTCTTGTTTTCTGACTTTTAGGAGAGAGTTTCCAATAGTCAATGTTTGCAAAGGTTTTTTTAAAAAGATAAATATCCACTATCAGGTAATGCCTTTCCTATAATAGTAAACATTTTTTAATGTTAAGAAGTGTTGAACAATGAGATCACATGGACACAGGGAGAGGAACATCTCACACCTGGGCTTGTTGAGGGGTGGGGGGAAAGGGGAGGGAGAACATTAGGACAAGTACCTAATGCACGTGGGGCTTAAACCCTAGATGATGGGTCGATAGGTGCAGCAAACCACCATGGCACATGTATGTCTATGCAACAAACCTTCAGGCTCTGCACATGTATCCCAGAACTTAAAGTAAAATTAAAAAAAAAAAAAAGTATTGCAACTTATCAAATGCCTTTTCTGTATTTATTGAGGTGATTGTATAGGTTTTTTTTTTTTTAATCTATTATACTGGAGAATGACATTTACCATTTTTTAAATGTTAAGTTACCCTAAAATTCCCTGGGATAAATGCATTCTGACTATGGTAAATTATAATTTTATATACTCCTGGTTGCATGTAAGATACCGTCTGTGGGCTCCTCAAAGTATCTGGGAAACTAAACAAAAGCAGCTGGAAATTTTACTAGAGAAGGAGGGCCGGAGCCATAGCTGGAGAAACACAGTTTGTTGCTGAACTTGCAAAACTATGTTTGTTCTCTAACTGTGTGGTTTGAAGTATGGGCTGTAGAGCTAAGAAAAAATTAAGACTGTGTTGCTTTTATTCTAAATAATATTTGCTTTAACAAAATAGTCCTCACTTACACAGGCTTCAGTTAATTTTGTAAAGGCTTGTTACTTGAAATAAATGTGGCAAAAAAGTAGTTTTTGTCTCAATATTGCAAAGAATACAGAATGCCTGGGCTCTATGGGAACTCTAATTCAGGCATACTGATTACCTGTGTTTAGAGTTCAAGGGTCATTTTCTTTGTCTGTCATGTGAGGGCTTTAGATTCTTAAATCAACACCTCAAAAATAGTGTGATATAAATAATGTAAAGATGTCATAAAGCATCAATACAATGATCTCACAGAATAATATGCTAATTATTGCCTAAACAAATGACAGGAAAATATTTCTTTTAATGAAGGATATTGATAAAAAGAGAAAAAAAATTTAAGTATTTTAAAAGGCATGCTATTGAGATATCAATGATTATTTGAAAAAGAAATAAGTTATAATCGAGAAGGAAGAAAACAAGAGGCCATAATTAATGTTAATTAATTGAGTACCTTTTATGTACTAGGAACTTTATTCCTGCTATGTCTCTTCATCCAAAAACTATCATGTGACCTCCACTTTATAGTTGAGGAAACAGAAATTTGGAGAAATTAAGCATCTTGTTACCACTGTACAATTGATAAGGGACTGAGCTGGGATTCAGATGAAGTCAAGTCATCTTTAAAATATGGGACCCCTTTTTACTTTACCACCCTGAAAAATATGAAAGAAGACAATTAAAAATTATGATCTCTTATGCCATTGGTGAGCATATGCCTAATCAAAAATATTAAAGATATTTACTTGTGATAAAATTTATCTTATTTTGAATATTTATGTTAATTATTTTTCACACTGATGTACCTTCTAATTATACAGACACTTGCTTCTTTTCAACTTTGTTATTTTGACTTTTTAAAAAATTAAGAAGAGTCTTTCTAGTTTCATTCAGTTTTCCCTTTTAAAACAAGGTGAAATGAAAATATAGGGATAGATAACTACTTTGAAATAATTCAGTTATTACTCATGTTGTGCCTCTATTCACATCTTTGGTTTAAAAACCTACTTGCCTTTACAACAGAAAAATGGACAAAGGACAAAAAAGAAGGAATTGGAAAAAATACATAGAACAAGTTTAATTTAACTGGTAAATTTAAAAAATGAGAATAAAGTAATCATATAATTTCTAACTTATAAATTTTAAAAATGTGTTTAAGATTATGATGCTAATATTGGCATGGGCTTGAGGATGTGGGCACACCTGTACTTAGGTGATTGAAAAGAATTGAAATAACAGACTGCTCTACTGGAGGACAATTTGGCGATGTGAACAAAAATATGCAAAATATGCATACATTGTTACCCCATGACAGAGTGCAGAATATAGCATGGAGAGTACAGGATACATTCTACCTATCTTTAGAAGAAAGGGATTTATTACAGGGTATTAATCAACATATGGAAACACTAAGACAGCTAAAGAGATCAAGGCTGTTCTTCTGGGAATGACTTCTAAAGATACCTGCAAAGCTGGTCACCAAGAACAAGTCCCTGACGTAGTATGTTAGGCAGCTGGAGATTTCACTCTAGAAGGTAGGTCCAAAGCTATAGCTCTTGGTAGTAGCTCCAGAACCTTGCTACTTCTGCTATAACTGATACTAAATAGATGGTTCAAGCCCATTTTTCCCTCCCGTTCTTACTTCAAGATTCACAGAAGTATATTTCACAACAGATTAAAAAATTCTTTTGATATGTAATAATTATATATGTATTTATGGAGTGCAAATTAATGTTGTGATACATATAATGTGTAGTGATCAGATCAGGGTAATCAACATATCCATCATCTCAAACATTTATTATTTCTTTGTGTTGAGAACATTCAATATTTTCCTTCTAGCTATCTGAAACTACCTAATAGTTATTGTAACTGTGGCTATAGCTATAGTCATTCTACAGTGCTATAGAACACTAAAATGTATTCCTCCTTATCTAGCTTTAATTCTGTATTCATTAAGAAATTCTCCCCTATTACTGGTCTTCTCCCTACCCAGAATTTAAATGACATCTGGAATTCTAGTTGAATTGGGTTCTGGTGATGTAAGTTATAGCTTTTCAGCTTTTACTGTTCAAGAAGGCATTGAAAAATGAGATAGGACTATATATTGATGAGTCAACCCTTAATTTCACCACACTCAGCAGTTCTACTTCTAGAGAAATTATGGGCATGCTCAAATACATAGTTCAAAGAATATTCATTGTAGTATTGTTTATGATAGTGGAAAATTGAAAACAATTTAAGTGACCAAAAATAGAGCATTTGTATTATTTATAGACTATTGTAGAACCATTGAAAGCAAGATTACAGGAGAAAATCTAGATGACATCTGATTGCAGTGAGTTTTTAGATACAACATCAAAAGGACAATTCATGAAAGAAAAAATTCATGTTGGACTTTATTAAAATTAAAATATTCTGTGCTATAAAATACAATGCTAATGGAATGAAAACAAAAGCCATAGATTGAAAGAAAGTATTTGCAAAAGACATATCTGTTAAAGGACTTACATAAAAAACATACAAAGAACTATTAAAACTCAGCAATAGAAAAACAATCCAATGAAAAACTGGGCCAAAGACCCTAACAGACATCTCACCAAAAATGACATACAGATAGCAAATAAGCATATGGAAAGACGTTTCACATCAAATATCATTAGGGTATTGCAGATTGAAATAACAATGAAATATAATTACACACACATTAGAATGGCTAGAATACCAAACAATGATAACAAAAGCAGGGACATGGAATAAGAGGAGCTCTTATTCATTGCTGGTGGAGATGAAAAACCATATATCTCCTCTGGAAGACTGTTTGGCAGTTTCTTACAAAGCTGAACAGTCTTAACATAGGATCCAGGAATTACTCTCCTAAGTATTTATCCAATATGTTGAAAACTCATATATACAAATACCTGTACATAAATATTCATAGAAGCTTTATGCCAAAAATTGAAATTAACTAAGATGTCTCATAGATGAATGCATAAGCAAATAGTGGTACATCCAGGCAGTGAGATGTTATTCAGTGACAAAAAGAAATGAGCTATCAAACTATAAAAAGACATGGAGAAAACTTAAATACATATTACAAAGTGAAAGAAGCCACTCTGAAAAGGCTATGTACTTTCAACTAGATGGCATTCCAGAAAAGGAGAAATTATAGCACAGTAAAAAGTTGGGGCTGGTGGAGGGACAAGGGGACAGGAATGAACAGTGAAGTGCAGGAGATTTTTAGGGTAGTGAAACTATTATGCATAATACTTTAATGGTAGAAATGTGACATTATTCATTTGTCGAAATCCTTGGAACTGTAACAAAAAGAGAGCATGAAGCTTAAACTGTGGGCTTTAGTTAATCATGATGCATCAATATTGGTTCATCCCAGATGGATTCACAGCTGAATCCTACCAGACATAAAAAGAAGAGCTAGTATCAATCCTCCTAAAACTATTTCAAAAAATTGAGGAGGAGAAACTCCTTCCTAATGCATGCATGAGGCCAGCATCACTCTAATGCTAAAACCTAGTAAAGATGCAATGCAGAAAGAAAATTGCAGGCCAATATCCATAGTAAACATTAATGCAAAAATCAACACAATGCTATCAAACCAAATTCAGCATATCAAAACATCAATTCACCATGATCAAGTAGGTTTCATTCATGGGATGCAAGGTTGGTCCAACATATGCAAATCAGTAAGCATGCACCTCATAACATATGCAAATCAATAAGTATGAACCTCATAAGCAGAATTAAAAATAAAAACCATATAATCATCTTAATAGATGTGGAAAAAGCTTTCCAACAAATAAAGATTTCCAATAAAATCCAACATCATTTATGATAAAAACGCTCAAGAAACTAGGCATCAAAGGAACAGATCTTAAAATAATAAAAGCCATCCATGACAAACTCACAGCCAACATCATACTGAATGGGCAAAAGCTGGAAGCATTCCCCTTGAGAACTGGAACAAGACAAGGATGCCCACTCTCACCACTCCTATTCAACACAGTGCTGGAAGTCCTTCCCAGAGAAATCAGGAAAGGGATAGAATAAAAGGCATCTAAATAGGAAAAGAAAATGTTAAACTATCTATCTTCACTCATGATATGACTCTATGTCTAGAAAACCCTAAACACTTTGCCAAAAGGCTCCGAGAACTGATAAATGACTTCAGTAAGGCTTCTGGATACAAAATCAATGTACAAAAATCAGTAGCATTTCTATACACCAATAACATTTAAACGAGAGCCAAATCAAGAATGCAATTCCGTTTACAATAGCCTCAAGTAAGAAAACAATAAAATACCTAGGAATACATCTAACAAAGGAGGTGAAAGATCTCTACAAGGAGAACTAAGAGACACTGCTCAAAAATATCATAGATGACGCAAACAAATGGAAAAACATTCTGTGCCAATGGACTAGAAGAATCACTATCATTTAAATGGCCATACTGCCCAAAGCAACCAAGAGATTCAACACTAATCCTATCCAACTACCAATGTCATTTTCCACAGAAATAAAAAAAGCTATCCTAAGATTCATATAGAACCACACAAAAAAAGCCTAAATAGTGAAGGCATTCCTCAGCAAAAAGAACAAAGTTGAAGGCAACACATAACCCAGCTTCAAACTATACTACAAGACTATAGTAACTAAAACAGCATGTTACTAGTGCAACACACACACATACTACAGTGGAACAGAATAGAGACACCAGAAATAAAGCCATACACCTACAACCATCTGATCTTTGACAAAGTTGACAAAAACAAACAATAAAGAGCTAGCTCTCTTTTCAAAAATGGTGCTCAGATAAATGGCTAGCTGTATACAGAAGATTCAGACTGGACCCCTTCCTCATACTATATATAAAAATCAACTTGATATGGATTAAATATTTAAATGTGAGACCTAAAGCTATAAAAAAATTCTTGAAGAAAACCTAGGAATTACCTTTCTGGATGTAGGTCCTGGCAAATACTTCATGGTGAAAATGCCAAAAGCAGTTGCTAAAAGAAATAAAAAATAAAATTAAAAAAGACAAATGAATGGGATCTAATTAAATGAAAGGCCTGCACAGTAAAAGAAACTATCAACAGAGTAAACAGACCACAAAATGGGAGAAAACATTTGCAAACTATGTATCTGACAAAGGTCTCATATCCAGAATTTGTAAAGGACTTCAACAAATTTACAAGCAAAAAGCAACTCAATTAAAGAGTGGGCAAAGTATACTGTTAAAAGAACAGACACTTTTAAAGAAGACATATATGTGGCCAAAAAACATGAAAAAATGATCAAAATTGTTTAATCATTAGAGATATGCAAATCAAAATCACAGTGAGATACCATCTCACACCACTCAGAATGACTATTATTGAAAAGTCAAAACATACCGGATGCTGGCAAGGTTGTGGAGAAAAGGGAATGCTTATACACTTCTGGAAGGAATATGGCCATTGTGGAAAGTAGTTTGGAGCTTTATTAAAGAGCTTAAAACAGAACTGCCATTCAACCCAGCAATTGCATTATTGGCTATTATTGGATATATACCTAAAGGAATATAAATTTTTCTAACATAAAGACACATGCACACATATTTTCATGACAACATTATTCACAATAGCAAAGTAATGGGATCTACCTAGATGCTCATCAACAGTACAGTTATTACTAGGATGCAATATGCTTATTACTAGGGTGACAAAATTATCTGTACACTGAACACCTGCAACATGCAATTTTACTGTATAACAAACCTGAAAAGGTACCTCTGAAAACTAAAATAAAAGTTAAAAGAAAAAAGAAAATGTGGTACATGTACATTATGGAATACTACACGGCCATAAAAAGAATGAAATTATGTTCCTTGCAGTGTCATGGGATGCAGCTGGAGGCCCTTATCCTAAAGGCGAATCAACACCAGAACAGAAAACCAAATTCCACATGTTTTCACTTATAAGTGGGAAGTAATCATTGGGTACTCATGAACATAAAGATGGCAACAATAGAAATTGGGGATTACTAGACAGGATAGAGGGAGAGAGGTATGGGTTCAAAAACTAACTATTGGATACAATGCTCAGTACCTGGGGGATGGGATCAATCATACCCCAAACTTTATCATCACACAATATACCCAGGAAACAAACCTGCACATATATCCCCCTGGATCTAACATAAAAGGTAAAATTATTAATGCATAACTAAATAATAAAAGCAAAAAAATTAGTTCATCATTTGTAACAAATGTATCATATTAATGCAAGATAATAGAAAAAAAAACATGTGTCTAGGGAGAAGGGTTATATAGGAAACCTGTATGTTGCTCGACTTTTTTGTATATGTAAAACTACTCTTAAAAAAGCCTATTAATTTTTTTGATGAATTCATAAAAGATTAATGTCATGAAAAAATGTTCCTAATTCATTGAATAAATAAAGCAGCTGACAGAATTCTATGATCCTGTTTTTATTTGTCATACATATCCTTGCACTTGTGCACATACTCACACAACACACGTATTTACTCATGAACAAAGACTTGAACATCTAACCCAAAAAGGTCAATAGTCACTCTCTCTGAGCTATAGAATGAAATGAATTTTTTAATTTTTTATTTGAATTTTCCAAAACTTTAGGGTGAAACTTGCATCCCTACTTCTTTCTTGCTATAAAAATAATTTTTTCTTTAATTAAAAAAAGGCTCTCCCTAAATATCGACTTCAAATAGTTATTTTTAATTGGTAAATGCCATTGGTAAATTCTAGAAATGGTAAAAAAATTTCTTTTTTTCTAAAGAAATAAACAAAATCCACCTAAAAATAATTTGAGCAGTTATTTTTTGCCAAGAGATGATTATTTTGTAACACCCACTAGTTATTTTTGCATAGATGTTAGGCTGCAAGGTCAAACTCAGAATTTGAAATTGAAGTCAAGTCATCGTCTTTTTGTCTGTATGTGCTCCTCTTCTGGAATTCCTCACATCTAAAAATTGCAGTACTGCCATTACAATATCCTAGAATCAAAATCACAGGCATCTTCAAAACGTCTCTTTCCACTTCTAAATCAAAATTATTTCCTGCCTCCCAAGTACATCCATCATACAATGCTAGGATGATAATGATGATGATGATGATTTTTAATCAAAATGTCCCTCTTCAAGGACCACCAATAACAGCATTGCCTGAGGACTAGGATTTGTACCCTAGTGTAGTGTTTGAAGATTTCCTTTATCCCAGTTTACCTCTCCAGGTGTAACTTCCAGGAGAGTCATGTTTCCACCCAATGTGCCCTACACAATATGACTTTATTTCCTCCACATTATGTACATCACTGTGTTAAAACTTCTATTCCATATCTTAAACTTGAAACATTTTTTGTAACTCATTTATCCACTGCAATGTCTGTGGCTCTTGAAAGTCTATTTTTCCTTCAAGTCTTTAATCAGTTCCTTGAAACATTTACTGTTTTATTTTATACCCACAAAAATTCATCCATCTCCTTTGTGCTCACCTAGAACTGTGCTGAGCCTCCATTATAGTACTCTTTAAAATCTTCATTGTGTCATGTGAGTTATGTCCACATTCATTCTCCTCTACAGACCACAATAGGGACTTTGCTTTTGTATCATCTACAACACACAAAGTGCAGATCTTTGCACAATAAATGACTGTTAAATTGAATTGATCTAAATTACATTAGAAGTCATTTGAAAGTGCTAGCAAAATACCATTAATGGTGTCTGTGTAAGATGCTTTGAATTAAATGTGAGGACAAATACATTAATGCTAACATGCTTTCAAGCAAACACCACCAGCTCTGTGGTGAGGATTATCAAACATCAGCTTCCCTGCACAAGACTTGTGATTAGAATGCCTGATTCTGTAAGTTCAGAATAAGTTCATTTTTCTTATTTGAACCAAGACAAGAAGACTACCTCACAAGATCAATGTAAGAAAAAGTGTAATAGACACACAATTTGAGAAGAAGTGGTCTGAGATCATTTTATGTCCAAGAATATGTGTTAAATAGAATGAAATGGTGGTGAAAGAAGCAAAAGAAATAATGTGTGACCATGTTCTCTTCATCCCTCCTCTCCCACAAACCAAGCTAACAAACAACTGATGATACAGACTTTTCTTTTGTTGAAATTAAATAATGTTCTTCTAAAAGTGGTTGATTATTATTGTAAATGGGAACATGTAAAATGTGGTTTGACATCCCTTCAAAAAAGAAACTAATATGTTAGTACTTCAAGGTCCTCTGTGACTTTGTGAAGCCTTTTAATAATAATTGATTTTTAGTTTATTAGTAATGGAAGAAGCATCAAATGACATTTCTATAACGCATTTTTAAGAAACCACTGTTATTTCCTATTATGGAAACACATTCATATGTAAACCTGAGACGCTGTCCATGGTCCTTATGGTCGCATAACACTAGAGCAGCAAAATCCTAGATTTAAGAACCACAAGAGGAGGCTTTTACTGTGCAGTAACTTCTTATAACCAGCTGTTTTTTCCACTTGATTCAAGAAGGACTATTTTGCTTAATTTTTTATTTATTCATTTGAATATATAGTTGTGGCCTGTATAGACTGTAAACCACAAACCCCTTTTACAATGTTTAATGTCATACATTTTGCTGTCTAGTTTTATATAGCTCAAAAATAAGCTTTGTGCAATAGTAAAACAATAAAATAAATGATTAACTCATCTGAAGATGAGCTAAAAACTTGGTAAATATGGTAACTTGGTAAATATCTGAGGGGATGTGTATCTGTGAGAGGTAGAGCGAGATAGATGCTCATTTTTTTCTCTAGCTTATGCTTTCAGATGGATTCTTTTACTCTGTTGTATACCAATAGTCTATGAAATGTTGTCAATAAAAGGATTTATATACAACATACATGCAAAATTTGTTAACTTCGTCAAAAACTAACTTTAAAAAAAGATTTAAATAAACCAAAGCATCTCAACCTATAATTATATATGTGTTGGATCTCTTGATAGTAGTGTGGTTTAGATAAATTGTTTCAACTGCGATTACATCACAAACCCTGAAAAAATCTTCAATACAATATTTCCTCAATGAAAACAACATACCCAGCAATAAAAATCATTTTAAATCCGTAAATATAACTCAGGAATTAATTAATTTATTCCTCTATGTTCAGACACTTGGGGTGAGATTAGACTAGACAGGTGATACAGTGCAGCAAGCACTAAAATTTAGAAGCATGATAGGATCAGCTATAAGAGCGTTACTTTTAGTTTGAATTTCTTCCATTTATCATCTGTGTCACACCTGAAATACTACCCAAATTCAGTGTGTATTCTGTATGTGTGGTAATCTAACTTTATAGGGAATAGTCTAGTGATCCTTGTTTACTATCAAGATGTAATGCTGGTGATTAAATTACAGATGACACACCACATCAATTCTTATTAGAGATATGCAGGCAGTAAAATGTTTACATACCAGTAGATGATTTGAGCCATCCCTCTCACCCACTTCTCATTATATTAAACTTGGTGATTATCAGTGGGTACTTCAGACAATACTTGTTCAAGTTACACATTTGCTATCTTACTAAGGTGGGTCGATCTATGCACATGCTAGTCCTTCTCTAGGTGGTTGTAAATATTGAATGAGAAAATGCATATCAGAATATTTTGTACATTTTAAAGTCTTATAAAAATAAGATGAGATATTATATTTATGCAAAAGATACTTATGTAGCATCCATTATGTGTTGGAAATTCCTGTAGGTATTGGAGCTAACTAACTTAGTTGGAAAAAAAAAATCCCTGCCCTAATGAAGCTTATAGTCTAGTGAAGGGAAACAGATAATAAAGAAGTAAAAATGTAGGATTTCGTGATGATAAGTCCTACAGAGAAAAATGAAGATGAAAAGGGGGATAGAGAATAACAGAGGTGCATATGAAGCCTGAAATTTAAAATAGGATGGTAAGGGAAGTCTTCTGAGATGATGAATTTTGAACAAAGATCTAAAACAGTCAGGGAAGGGATAACTGTGAGAACACTGTTCAAAGTAGCGGGAACAGCAAGGTCTAAGCTGAATCTTGCATGGACTATTTGAAAAGTATCAAAGAGACTAGTATGCCTGAAGCACTGTGAGTAAGGAGAAGATGAGACAGATAAGGTGACCCGAAGATGGGATAATGAAGAGGCTTGCCAATCAGACAGGATTTAGGTGGCCACGTGACTGGCTTTGGCCAATTGAATATAAGTGGCAGTGACTGTTATTCTGAAGAGCCTATGTGCTCCTCACGGTTCTTTTCCTCTGAGCTACAGTTGGCAATGTTACAATTGATAGCTTTTACAATGACCTAGCTCCTGGGGTGTTTGAGGTAAATTGATATGGAACGAAGTGCTCATCTGACCTATAATGGACAGATAATGTGAATAAGAAATAATTCTGATGTTTGAAGACACTGGGATTTTGACTCTGTTTGTTACTGTAGCATAATGGAGGTGCTTTTAATTTATATAGAAAATCTTTGGGAATTTTAGATCAGAGGAGTTATATAGTCTGACTTCTATAGCAAGTGTGTTGTTCCATCTTCTGTGTTGAGAATAGTCCACAGAGGGCAAAGAGAGATAGAAGAGATGAGAAGGAGGCTATGACACTTATACAGGCAAGACTCAACCAAGAAAACAGGACTAAGGTAGTAAAACATGTTAGGATTGTAGGTATAATGTGTAAGAAAGCATATAGAATTCACTGATATGTTGGATATGGGGTATGAGGGAAAGGAGAGGTAAGAATAACTTCAACTTTTTTTGGCTTGGGCAACTGAAAGGATGCACTTGCTATTTACAGAAATGTGAATGTCTATGAAAGAAATGAGTTTTGAGTGGTAGGATTAGGAATTTTATTTTGTACTTTTGGGTTTGAAATGTGTCTTAGTCACCTAAATGAAGCCACGGGGTGGATAGTTATCTTTAAGTATGGAATCCAGGGGAGAAGCCCAGACTTGTGGTACAAATTTAAGAGTAATCAGTATAGATAACATTTAATTATTTAAAAAAGTTTTTTCAGCTAACTCCAGTATCTAGAGCTTCTATGAATTGTTTCTATTGTCTCTCTTTTATTTCTCTCTTTATAAAAATGACGTTGTATTTTGAACAAAGATCTAAAACAGGGAAGGGCTAACTGTTAGAACACTGCTCCAAATAGAGGGAACAGCAAGTTCCAGGGTATTTTTAGTAATTTTTGGTTGAATGCTAGATATGAATTGAGCAACAACAATGTCAACATTGCAGAAGCTGCAGATGATATTATATTTCTCCAGAGAGGATTGAACCCACCTTTGTCTAGGCCAATAGAATGAGGGATGATGAGGCTGGATGGTAGCACTGGTAAGGCTCAGTCTAATTCACCCCTAATCCTTTCCCTGGTAGGTCTTGAACTCCAGTCTTTGTCTTGTGAGGCTGTTGAAAGCTTTGCTCTTCTTCTGGAGGCTTTCAAGTTTTGGGTCCCTTGGCCCACTCAACACTAGAACTTGGAAACTGTCTTAAAAGAATAACTAGCTGTGTATAAGATTTCCCCAAGTCTCTTACAAATCTCTGCTGGTTTTCCTTGTCCCTGAAAATAGCTCCCCTGTAGGTAGGCAGACTGAATTCTAAGCATTTTACTTGCCAAAAATAGACAAATGGGCCAAGTAAAATTGGTAAGAAAGTCAGCTCACTTCTAGGAAGTTCATATCTCTTCCAAAGTTTAGCAGTTCCAGTCCTTACTGCCTCAGCAGCTCTCTGCTGACTTAAACAGATAATTTTTGAACTTTATTTTTGAACTTTATTTAACTGTGAATGTTTTCACAGTTGTTCTTGGTGAAAATGCTGGTCTTCTTCTACCCACTCCTTGCTATCCAGAAGAAGTGTTCAGATAATATTCAAAGTCAAGAGAATGGTTGAGATATAAAATGGAGTGAGTGAAATAGAGGAGAAGATTGAATACTGAAGTCTGGAGTATCCAAAAATTGAAAGATATCCATAAATACAAGAAAATATAATCATATTCTGCATAGTATTAAGTTGTACTTAAGAAGACAATCTTTTACAGCTTAACTGTCTACTATCAACTTTGTTATATTTCCAATATTCATACTTTTTTCTTTTCAAACAATTAATTGATTAACAGTTTCATCATGGGCCTCCAGTTGGCACAGATTCTTCTACTAATTTCCTTTTCTCCCCCAGATGAACTGAAATAGGTGATTTTGTTAACAATTCTATTCATTGGTTAAAGGCAAAAATACTTTTAATATGAGTAAAATTTAAATATGAATAAAATTGTAGAACCAGTACATTTAATCTCCAATGACTATTATATCGATTAGTATCCTGGTAGGAATAAGATAGGATGGTCAAATTGAAAAATTTCAAGCAGAAGGCCAGGCATGGTGGCTCTCGCCTATGATTCCAGCACTTTGGAAGGCCAAGGCAGGCAGATCACCTGAGGTCAGGAGTTTGAGACTAGCCTCCCAACATGATGAAACCTTGTCTCTACTAAAAATAAAAAAATTAGCTGGATGCCATGGCACACACCTGTAGTACCAGCTACTCTGGAGACTGAGGCAAGAGAATTGCTTGAACCTGGGAGGTGGAGATTGCAGTGAATCGAGATCATGCCAGTGCACTTCAGCCTGGGAGACAGAATAAGACTCCATCAAAAAAAAAAAAAAGAAAAAAAAAGAAAGAAAAATTTCAGGGAGAGTTCAATGAAGAGGGAGTTTATCAAGAGGAAGGCAAGGAAAACACAAAGGATAGTACCATGCCCTAGGCTAGAAACTTAGGCATTGCTATCACCTCTAAGCCTGAAGGGGCAAAAGAAGGGAATTGTTACTAGAATCCAGAGACTAAGGGGCTGGATGCTGACAAAGGCCCATGGTGATCTCACAGGGAGGTTATATAGCTCTATTTTTTTCTCTCTCTTTTCCCAGAATTGACAAATGGCTCCAGAGTGAACATAGCTGTAGTACTTTCTAGACTGTGAGGCATAGAGCATGCCATTAGCATTACTCACACAACTTTGCAATTTTATTTAATAGAACTCAGATACCAAAGGTGATAAAACTCAAAAGATACAAATTAGACTTAACAACAGGACTTAATGATCTTGTCATGAATACAAACTATCAAGTATTTCCTCTTATAAGCATTCTTCATATTCTTATAAAAATCTATCCTGCTATGTAGCATGTATACAGAAATGAGTTTGGGAGTAATTTGCAGAAAATATAAACATCAGAAAGTTAGATGACATGGAAGGTTGGAAACCAACTTGTAATCTAGTTCACATTCATGGGAGCTCAGTCTAGAACCTTTGGGGCTGAATGTTTTTCTGTTTGCTTTTGCTTTTGAATCATATAATTTTAGAAGCTAAGGTGCATATTTTAATCCAAATTCACCCTTCACATATAATTGATATTGTCATTTAATTTCACTGTAAATATCAATAGAGATGTTATAATGCCTGTGAACATGGAGACTGAGCTAGACATCTCAGAGTAATGGGTTACTAGAATATCATGATTACAATATTGATTTTGTAAATAATACAAAAAGCCGACTCAGAAAGCTGCCTTGAGGGCTCATAATGACTCTGTTTGTGGGGCTCTGACCTGAGTGGAGAGGTCTGCAACTGAATTCTGTGCCCTTGAAAGGCCTGCTCCCCTTCCTCTGTGTGTTTTTTAATCCTTATCAAAGATGTTATAATTCTCTAATGATCTAGAAAGGAAACATTTAAATTATGTATTCATACTCATTCATTTACTTAATCAATAATCATGTTTTAAGCATATATGACACTGGAGAGAAAGACAAATGAGGCTGAGTAGGCCTCCTGAAGGACCTCAGACTGGAAGGTATGATGGAAAAGCTAACAGTGCCCTAAGTCTCATAATAAATCTTTGCTCAGTGAGTTGCCATCATCCTGAAAAGACACCAAAGGACCCTATGTGTGCACATATGTGAGGAAGTTTACTCTGGGTAAGGTTTACTCTCCTTTTCAAACAAAGAACACTCTATCTCTCAAATGCTGCTTGGAAATCATTCTTTCTTCTTTACTATGGCTTCAGTTGCCCTAGTTGAAAACTTACTACCTTATATTTGTCTTATTTGCAATAAGTCTCTTAAGCTCTAACTTCTCCGGCCAATAATTCACCCTACATATTATTGCCACATTTTCTTTTCTGGAGGACAGTGTCTGCACCCCACCTAATACTTGACCTCCTCATCTACTCCTGAGTGTTTGTTTACCTTGTTCTCTCTGGAATGCCTTTCCTTGCTCATCCTCGTTTCCATCTTTGGAATCTTGCTATTTACTAAAAGGCCAGCTAGGAGTAAATATTGTCTCTTTTAAGTGCTCACAGATTTTTATATATTTTTCATAGTATTTATGTTAGTATGCCTTGCTTTATGTTTATATACTTTATCTCCCTTCATAGATTGTAACCTTTCTGAGGGCCCTGATTATGTCATTTATTTATTTTTCTATGTTTCTCATAGCAACTGGTTGGATATCTTTTAATATGAGGAGTAAGAGGTTCAAATGTTTTAAAGTCAAATTATAGAAACCTTCCGTAAATATTAAAGCAGACTAGAGATAAACTCTAATTTGATCTGCTCTTAACAAGTTTTGATGCTAGGTGGAATGACACTGAAAGGCCATTAAACTTGTCTATTAGTTAAATTCAGTGATTACAGGTACATTTTAGTGAAAGCAGCAAAAGTTATAAATTTATACATGGCAACATAGCAAAATCTCACTGAGAACATTTAACAGCTTTGTGTTTCCAGATGTGTAACCTTTTGTAGCCTAGATGTTGCATGTTGAAACCAGAGCACTGAAGCAAAATACTTTACTTTAAAAAAATTTGTAATTTAATAGTTTCATTTTCATGTTAAAAATAATTCATACAGAGCATACTTTGAAACAAACATGACTTAAAAACAATCCATTTCTTCTCCACGTAGAGCTGTCAAAAAGGAGGGATTCAGTAAACTGCATGTCACTATCAGCCATTGATAGCCAGTGATTTGTTCTGAATCCAAAGGCTAAACCAAACCTCATGCTGCTGTATGTCAGTTACGATTGGTCCACAGTCAAAGTTTTACAGCACAGACAGGGCACACTTTATCCTTCAGGCTGCTACTTAAGATAGCCACGACCCTGAGGAGAACCAGTCAACAAAACAGACAGACAAGAGGATGTGATTTGTATGCATCCCTGAGCCAGCTCACGTCACCCCTGACCTGCAGGTCAGGCTGCAAATGACAGCAGGGTGCATGCACCTGATCAGACAGAATATTCTCATTATAGAGCCTGGGAAGAGAGAGAAACTCCTCTGTGTTTACCCTCAGACCAGCTGCAATCTACCTAGGAAATGAAATGAGCAAAAAAAAAAAAAAAAAAAAGCTGATTTATCTGAAGAAAATGTGACTGACACATAGTACCTTATAAAATTTTAAATCAATAATTTTTTCAGATAAACTTGTATGAACACAACATGATTGTATAATACAAAGGAAGTTTAGCAATGGGAAGAAGTAGTTCGTTTAATCACAAATGGACCATCCAAAGAAAACTAACCGGAAATGGCTAACTTTTATTGAATTACAATAGGGCAACTTTTTCAAACACACTTGGCCATGATCATTTGTTCATTTGTGTTAGAAGAGGTTTTGGTTAAGCATGAGTTTGAAATGGTGTTTCAAGCCTACAAATGTCCCATCTTTTAAATGATCAAAGGTGGTGACATTTTTATATTTTTAAAAGGAATCTGGATTTCCAAAGTGACCTATATTGATATGAGAATTACTTTGGAGGATGTAGACTAAATTAATATGTGTGGTAATCATAAAACACAGGGAAGAAAACCTTAGTCTTGAATCATTAGAATTAGCTTTGCCTAAGGACAGTAGAATAGACGAGATGCTCTCTGGTGGAGCTGGCGGGGGAGGGTTCCCCATAAAGCTCTAATTCCTGGTAGCAAAATCCTAAATACAGTAGAGATTCATCATAAAACTATTCTGACATACCATGGATGAAATTTCACCATCTAGATTGTAATAATTATATACACAAAGAGCCCATTATTACACAGTTGGTCTGTAAAGTGAGTATTAACCTTGTTTCTGAAATACTTGAGTAATGAAAAGAAGCTTATTTACATATGTATATATTTTTATAACATATTTCATCCTAAACAATGTCTTTAGCTCTATGCACACAAGAATACTGAATTGATGAATGAAATTATGGAGACAGGATCCCTTAGGGAGCATCAATGCAACCAACATTAGTCAACAATGTTCAGTTTATGTCTCTAGCAGCATGGCATGGAAGGGTTGAATAATTCGACTTTCCATCAATAAGCATTATCTTTGCCCTTAGACCATATGGTTACAACTTCACAGACAATGTCTTATCTATCTTTGCATTCTCAACATGTAGCGTAATGCCTGTTGGCTCTGAAAAAGACCTAGGCTTGAAGGCATTCAAGTGATGAGGCAATAAACCTTGGCACTGTTGCTTACTAAGGCAAAGCAGGCAGAATTCCTTCTCTTTACTTTAATGTTCAGTTTGGCCTCTTTTCTGCTAGGCTTATCTTTCATGTTTATAGAAATCAAAATTTAGCTTTAGTGTTTTTTAAGACTTTCAGCAGCAGAAAGTTCATGGAGATAAGGGAAAGAACGTTCAAGTGGCAGCATGTATACTAATCATGTGACCCTGGACAAATTACTTAAATATTCTGACAGGCATCTTTTTTTAAATTGAAGTATATCAATAATTAAGATTGGAATTCTGCACACTATATGTTCACAGTTCTTTTGCCATATAACTTGCTATTAAGTGTTTACTAATGTGATGCAGTGCAGGTAGCTAGAAGGTGAGGAGAAGGGAAAATTCCCCTTCCCTTCTACCAATTTCTAGTGGTGGCAAGTGTGGATAATTAGGAGAGACTGCAGGTGTCTATGGGCTTCAGCAGCAACAGCACTAATTTTAGGTTCTTGGTTTCTTGTACTGTGGCAAGTGTGATTCCAATTGCAGCAGCACAGAGGCCGTGACTCTAGGAAACTCAGCAGTGAGTGTGGGCTGTGAGACCACACTTACGCCCTGTGCTTTTCTAGTTTTCTCCTATATTCTTCTTGCTCTTTCAGTTTTTCTGGTTAGTTTGTGATCCATTCCCTGTATTAAAATCCTGATGTGCAAAATACTTGGAGTGGTTTCTGTTTTCTTGACTGGATATTGACTGATACAAAGGTTTATTAGTGGAAAAGTCTAAGAACCCATGCTAAGGCATGACTCTTTTAAACCACAAAGACCTTTTAGCATGCGGATTTTGGGGATGAGTCTACAATTACTTATAAGCTAAGTGGAAATAAGATCCACATCAAAGGAATTCTCACACGCAAGGAGGAAGGTAAACATTTGTGATCAAATTTTGTGTCTTTCACCACCCATGAATAATGACTTGACCAGAGTGTCATTAATAGCAGTACGTGCAATATGAGAGAAAATGAAGTCAATAGATACCATTAATATAAAATAAAAATATTTTCCCTGAAATTCTATCAAGGGGGAAACTTATTGGAAAGGTAATCTACATTTCATATAATTATTTTGTTGAATTGATTTTGCCTGGTTTACTTCTCTGCTGTTGGGTGGATCAAAGCCTTAACTAAGAGAAGGTTTTCAAAATACTTTTAATTTTTTGTTTGTTTTTGAGATGGAGTTTTACTCTGCCACCCAGGCCTCCACCCACCTCAGCCTCCCCAAGTGCTGGGATTACAGGCATGAGCCACCACATCCGGCCAATACCTTTTAATTTAAAATTTGTTGCAATATTTTATTATCTCACAGTCAAGACATTATATCTTATCTCTAATTAAATTTTCTTTTCTTGAAACTCAGTCTATTTGCTCTTTATCTTTTCCTCACTTGAGAAGAAGAATGCATATTCCTGAAAATAATCAATAGCGCTTTTCCTTAGTGATCTCCTTTTTTCAGGTGGAGACATCTCAATTCCATTGACCTTTAGGCATGGCTGTTGTTTCCATCATGCTACATGGTTCTCTGGACTAAGTATAATTGATGTGGACTTGCTCATTTTAACTGCCACAATTAGAGCTAAGGTTTATCTAATTTTGTTAAAGAGGATTGTCTAAGTTATTTAAAAGAAAAGTATTTGTTTTGATTTTACAAGGATGCAAAAATTTGTGTGGAAAATATATGACTAAAGTATGAATGGAGCTAGAAATTAATCAAGAGTAATGATCCAGCTTCATAAAATGCTTTCCAAATTCATAGCCTTGTGGACCAGGTATTTCAAAATTATCTTAATTCAAAGCAGCATGTTTCTTCTTTTTCAAGGAAACATTCCAAACTAAGTCTAGAAACCCAAGTTAGTTAAGTGCACTCATGAAGGAAACTGTAAAAAATCTGGCTTGAGATAAGACTGAACTGACACAAATAATAAAACATTGGTTGTTGGTTTTGGTCATTTTTCCTTAAAACACTATATATTTAAAATATTGAAGATGCAATGAATCAGCAAATAAACCCTCAAAGGATAAAAAGAAGTGTTCATTTTTATAAAGACCTCTATTCAACTATGTTGTAATACTTGGCTCAGAGTCATGCACATAGTAAACTACTTAATGCATGGTATAGAATTAATTATTAAATATTAGCAATAACAGTACATTTAAAGAAGTAGTTTATGAAGGCTGAGCATGGTGGCTCATACCTGTATTCCTAGCACTTTGGGAGGCTGAGGTGGGCAGATCACTTGAGCTCAGGAGTGAGACCGGCTTGGGCAACAAGAGAGACCCCCTGTCTATGAAAAATACAAAAATTAGTGGGACATGGTGGCAAACGCTGGTAGTCCCAGCTACTGGGGAGGTGAGGTGGAAGGATCTCTTGATGCAGGAAAGCAGAGGTTGCAGTGAGCCAAGATTGCACAACTGCACTCCAGTCTTGGAAATAGAGTGTGACTCTGTCTCAAACACAAACACACACAACAAAGAACCAACCAAACAAAAAACCTCATTTGATTTCTAAACTATATTCAGATTAGTGAATTTTAAAGTTTGTAATGTTTGTTAACTGTAGAGGTTTTAATGTGATTTTTTTCAGGGCTTGGTGAGGTAACAATGTTAATGCCTTTAGATTGATATTAAGAAGCTTCTTATATTACATAGTAGCTTTTACCTTACTGATCTAATATTGTTTACTTAATCTGAGTTTACTAATTAAGAGTCACTGACTAACAATCTGGTAGAATTTGTTTTTAAGAATTATAATGTTAGACTGAAATTAAAGAGCACAAATGCAAAATCATAAAGTTACAGTACTGAGGTTTCTTTTTCCTATCTTCCATTCTACTCTCTTCTTCCCTCTTTTTCCCTCCCCTACTTCTCTCTCACTCTCTCTCTGTTTCCATTCATTGTATCCATTGACCAGGAAATTTTAATATTACGAATTCAACACCATTTTTTAGTACCTAATTTAAAATCATAAAATCACCTAAAATAATGGGTAAGGAAGGTAATTTAGGCTTTAGAGTAAGATTCATTATGGTTTTACTCTTTATTAGCTGTGGAACCTGAGCATGTTACTTCATCTCTAAAAGTCTCAGTTTTGTCATTCACAAAAATCTAGAAATTTGCACCCCCTTCAGATTTTATGGTGAGAATGAGAGAATGTATACAAATGCTTAGCAGCATACAAAGCACCAAGATTTATAATTTATTATGATGTTCTGTGCTTCAGGTTCTGTAGATGAGTAAGGCAAAGTCCCTTCTCTCCTTTGACTTTTCTTCTATGAAGAATGAAATTGTTGGATGGTCTACAGGTTTCCTTTCAGCTGCAAAACCTATGGATTTATAACCCCTTCTTTCTTAATGTATGCTTATGTCATGGCGATACTGACATGGTCAACTGGTCTTTCTTAAATAACGTGAAGTAAATTAATGTTTTGAACAAGAGATGCATGAGCCAAAGATCAACCCTGTGTCCTGGGTTCAGACCCTTTCACAATCCAGAGTGAACTAACAAATCTGCAGTATTAATTAAGTGAAAGTAGTTTTACAATTTTAATTAATGAAAATATTTTGGAGTAATCCAAATAATCTAAGAAAACAGATTTAATAATAGCAACCACAATAGCAAACCTGTCTTTCAGAAATATTGTAAAGAATGAATCAAGTGAAATTTTTTATAGTGGCAGATTGGCTGACAATAGCTAGAACTTAACAACAGTAACATTTGTTGAGCTCCTATTGTATACATAGTCTTCAAGAAATCAAAGCACATGAAAAGAATGTGATGGGATTTGGATGCTAATATCTAAAACATCCTCTAAGAGGTTCTTCTAGATCCTCCAGCACACATACTGCCTCTTTCTAATGAACTTGTTATCAAAGGTTCTCACAAACATATTAGGTCTATGTCTGATTCCTTCTTCTTTTTTTTTTTTTTTAACTGTTCATGTCCAGCCCCATTACTTGGATGAAGGAGACACTTCAATGAACATTTGTTGATAACAACCCTAAAAACAGGAGTAAAACTTTGGAAGGTGTCAATAGTTTATATGATAAATTCTGAGATATCACAAGTTTCAAACATGCAGGAAGCCTCAGGAAATAATGATTCTCTATTATTTAGTACAATTTTTAAAATATAAAGAGCATGTTTCACATATTCCCACAATTAGAAAACTAACTGAAGAATTTGTATTTTCAAAATTAATCAGTTGTTTTGTCTGGGAAATGACATTAAAATTTTCAATAAGAAAGTCTCTCCTTCCACTGCCAGAAGTTACAATATTAAAAAAAATGCGAAAGTTCTACTTTCTGCCACAGATAAATTTTGAACTGGTCAATTTGAATTTTTGCTCTCTGTATAAATGGATATTCTTGAAAAAAAATTACTTAAGTAATTTCAAAGATTAATTTGTGACTGTTTTAAAAGAATATCCTCCACTTTTTAGTGGTCATGTGATAAATTTCATAAATATATTATGATCACTCATATGTGGCTCAAGATGGTTCTTTCTTTCTTTGATGATCCATTCTAATAACTGAACAGCATCTTCCAAATCAGAGAGGCTTTCTTCAGATGGTACCTTTTCCTTCCTCTTTGTCTCACAACAAAACTCTAGGCATCCAACTTGACTCCTGGGTAGTCACTGCAAACTTTGAATTTCTACCTAAGCACTGAAGAGTGAGACAATTAAGACAATTGTAAACAATTAAGACAGATAAAAGCAAAATTAGAGTTACTTTCTGGCACAGTGACAGCTACAGAGATGGTTTTCAGTCTTTGTAAAAATGTGCTTTTGGGTTTGGGATTTCATCACTTCCTTCCATTCATCTGAAATGAGTAAATACATATGTAAACAAAACATCTACAAGAATTCTTATGTAAATAAAAAATATAGCATTCAGAGAAAAAGAGCAGTTGATAAAGGAGAACCAGTGCTGTGTGGCTTTGTGAACAAGGGAGGAAAGGATTTCTTTGTGCCACAACAAAACGTAACCCTGCCCATGAAAAGAAGGATACAGGCTAGTTTCTGCTACAAGCCAGGCTGCATGTAACTGACCCAGTGGAGGAAATACTGGTTCTGTCTCTTGGGCTCCTTGGCTGCACTACGTGGATCGTACATATATGCAAGATACCTGTGTTTATTCTCCTGACCTGGGGCCCCAGCAGTAGAGCATATTTTTAAAACAAAAGAGAAACAACTAGCAATCAGCAGAATTATATTTAAAACCATTCCTACTGAGTTCTATTATTGTTGAAAAATAAAGACAAGTAAATAAACAAATTATGCCTTTAATAAGTTGTTGCATCTTAGTTGTAATGCTGCTGGTTGCTAACCAGAGGAGAATGTACTTCCTTCTCTCCTATCCTCTCAGATTAGTGTCCTACATGTACATTTCCAAGTTCCCCATGGAGCTAGGCATTTTAAAGTGTGAACTAAACTGGAACCACTTGAGCAAAATATTAATCACCCTTTGAAGTTGGCAGCCTCTCAGTGACATATTTTTATGGAATGTTACCTTACTTTATGACAATTCACATCCTGGCATAAGCTGTGATCAGTTATATATGGGAAGCAAAGTTCTGTGAAATAATCACAAACAATAATCTTCAAATTATGGATATTGATGCTTTTTAGGGTCAGAGTAATAAAAATAGCGAATTGCCATCTTGTGTCTTTTTATCAAAAATCTTAGACAATGAAAATTGTGAAGGTATTTCTTTCATCTTATGTGATCTGTCATTTGCTACATAGGAGTTGTTAGGTTTAAATATGTAAGATGAAACATTTCTTTCAATAGACTTAATGTTAAGCACTTGATTGAAAACGTGTTAAATGTTTTATATTAATTTTCCTTCCTCTCTCCAATGTAAGATTTTTGTGACCTGAAAGTTATGCAAATTTGCAAGTAGGTTAAAAAAAGTAACCTTATAGAAAGAGATCCTCCCAGTAATTATTCTGATGCTTCATTTGTTTGCAAATTTTTTTTGGCCATAATTTGGATCAAAAAAAATACAAACCTCCTTTTATATGGCTTTAGGCTTTTTTTTTTTTAATTTGAAACTACCATTCAAAAATGATATTAAAAATCTGTCATTTGTTACAAATAATTAATCAAAAAGTTAAGAAGAACTCATAGCTAGAAAAAGAACCCCTTTAAACAAGGTGGAAATAATCAGGATTTAAAAAAAAAATCCCATATGGGGTAAAATGCACATACAAATAAGCAAGAACCAATTGCTACTCAATGCACAAAAATAAGCAAGGATTCAAATGCAGGAATAAAGCTATTAAAAGTAGCTTATCCCAAAGGTAATTACGGCTAATTCTTTTTAGGGTGGGAAAAAATCCTACAGTAACTTTCAGTATAAATCTCACTGACCCCTGTAAAAACTTTGATGTATTATCACTATAACTCAGCTAATAGAAAGGCATCCTGCTTTCTAAATATCACACCTGCAGTTGTCCACCCTTGGGAATCATTCAATTCATTGGTAAACACAACCCACATGCATCAAAAGTTTCTACTTTTTCCAGCTCTTTTTAACACTAGGGTCCCTCCCCTCTCCCCAGGCTCCTTGCAGCTATCTAGGGAATCTTTCACTTTTTGTCCTTTCCCGACCCTTCTGGACCACATTTTCTCTTCTTATTCAGGCCATCTGCTCTCAAGGAGGGTAAAACTTCTGCTAGGAAAACAATTGGCATCCCTAACCATTAGTTGCTTTTGTGAAATATCCTTTTAGCCACTGCCTATGAAGACATACATTGTGCAAATCACAATTCAAATTATGATAGTCATTTAAAAATAGTTTGTAATTGATACATTTCTGGCCAGAGCCTCCCCCTTTACTCTGCTAGTGGTATGATCTTCTTGTTCTTGACAGAAGTCTTTCTAAAGACCTGCTCAAGCCTCACTAAGCAGCTGTGAGTTAGGTCATTTTCCCAGGAGTTTTACATGTGGAAAACTGGGCATTAGTAAGGCCTCAAAAAGGACACCATCTGGCCCTAGTGAAAAAAAGGATCATGACACTTCCTGTGGTACCAACAGACCCTGATGAACCAGAAAGGAATTCAGTCCTGGACTGTGATCCAATAGAGACCGGCCCCACAATCACCTCCGTGACAGCCAACTCCATTCATCTTAGCAGTTATCTCATAGCACAATGGACTTTTGTGCCATGCTGTTTACTGGAGGCGGAGTAAAATCCATTTTGATTTTTGTGTTTAGTCTCAGTGCCTGTCCTCCTTCCTGGAACACATATCACATCAGGAGAGAGTGAGCTGCACAAAGAACAGTTCTTTCAGTTCCCATTCAAACTTCTCAATTTGCCTCCCACTGTACATAGGGCATAAAAAAAAATGCTGGACTCTTCAGAGGCTTCAGAAAAGATCTTTCCCTGACATGAAGAGTCTCTCCTCCCAATTTCAATAAATTTTTTTGAAAGTATTGAAATCAATCACCTTTTTTGGAGAAGAAAATTTAAATTTAAACAGATAAAGAAATTATTGCTAGAAGTGTTTCACTGACTCCATTTAGTGTTCGTATATTGAAAGATCCTGTTAAAAACTACAGCAACAACATCAAATAAACCAGCTTTTCTTTTCTGAAAAGAAAGTGCCGACCAAAACAACAGGAGGGCAGATGCTGATGACATCTTACATTGCTCTATAGTTGTTTTCAGTTTATAAAGTCTTTTCATATTTCCTTCTTTAAAGATGGAAATGGGGAAAGTCTGATTAATAAGATCAAGTCCTTAATTCTTAACTTTAACTTTTCTCTTTGATTGAATATATTACAAAGCAAACAAGGAAACCTCTTAACTAACTCATTAACAACAACTACATGTATATGCTTTTTAAACATAAAATATTATTTACAGTGGCTGATTACAGACCCTGAATGTGGTCATCTCAGAAATGAACTGTTGCCATTCAGGATAAATAGGGGCTTCCATGTGAGGGCTTTTATGTCATGTGGGTGGCAGCACAATGAGGAGGAGATGGGTGTGACAGGAAGGTGCTTTCTTAGGTCCGAGAGCTCCCTTCTCAATTCTAACCAGATTCATCTTCATTATCAAGCTTCCATCCTTTTTTTTTTTTTTTTAAATTCTTGCAACTCTAAGATACTAAACCACATTTTATCTGCCACTGGGACTTCATCTGTACACAGATCTGAATCCTCCCCCACTGTTGGAACCTTCAATTGAAAGCCATATTGCCACACAAAGGGACTTGGTGGTTAAGGAAAGTGGTTAAGGCCCATCGTTTTATTCTCAGAATTTAACTTGGGGAGGAGTATAGAGAGGCTGCTTTTCCTCCAAATAAATTTTCTTCTATCTTGATTTTGAAGAACTTAAAAAGCCAACACAGAATGAGTAGAATTTAATGAAGGAAAACATTTTTCTGACTCTCAGTCCCTGATGGAAATGATCAGGCTCTATTGTGGGAAGACATAGCTGTTCCTCACTTATTAACATGTGTATCCAAGGCCTAATTATAGGCATTCTCTTTTAATGTAGAATTGTCACCATTGGTGTTATTCATAAAGTGCCCATTGTGAGAAGTTCAAAACCGCAACCTTTATCTGTAGTCATCAGTGAATTTTCTCTGGATTCTGTAACCACTGGCAGCGTATTATGACTACAAAGCCCAAGTTTTTGTGTATTACACTCCTCATGTAATAATGAAAATGCCTGCAAGTAACAGCTTGATTAGAAATGAAGTGGGGCGGGGGGTGGGGGGCAAGCAGAGGGGAGAAGAGAGAGAGAGTTTCTATTTTGAAAGATCTAAAGCAGAGTACAAAACAGCCAGCATCCTCTTGCTGAAATGTCTGCACAGTTACGCACACAATGATGAGTTACAGTCTTTCATAGGATGCTTATCACAGCTTAAGCAAGAAAACTACCAAAGAAACTTTGAGGTAAGGGCCAGTAGTTAGGCCACAGACCTCAGTACCTGAAGGCTGGTTGAAGAGAGTAGGTGAAACTGAGTCACAAGGCTCAGGGAGGGCATGGGATGCAGATATTTGGAAAACTGCCTTTGAGGTAGCAGAGGCAATTCCCTAAAATAGAAAGAAGAGAAGAAAAAGGAGTAACCTCAGCAGGAGGGAAAGGAATCCCACGGTTTCCTCAATGCTGCTGAACATAAAAGCTACTCTGCTGGTAGAAAAGGGGGTGAAAAATCCAGACTTACCCAGGCACATAAATGTTCAGTAATTTGAGACATAGACTTATTCTTTCTTTAAAGATCATTTACGCTCCCTGTAAGAGTAATGAAGGGTTTTTTTTTCTTTTTTAAACAAAAGAACCATTGAAAATCCCATAGATCATAAAATAACTGATTTTACCTATTATCTGTTCTGCCACTTTTGTTAGCATTGACTTTTACATCATTAACATATTTGCTTAGTATTAAGTGATTTTAGAGGACTAAAATGTTAATTAAAAATATAAGTGATATCTCAGTTGCTAGGAAGGCCAGTGAGAGCATTATTTTAAACTGGAGGCTTATGCGGCTTCCCTCACCCCGCAGAAGCTCTGTTTTAAGGCAACAGTTCCCTAGTTAGAAGATGACAAAACCAGAAACAATTTGCTCCTTAAAGGATTTGAGAATGCTTATGTTGGAACCTTACAAAAGCGGCGTTATGTCCTTGAACATTCTAAAGATCATTGTTAATAGGATCAATTTTTATGTGTTATTCAGCTGGATTGTTCATAGACGGTAAGAACTGCATTTTAGTAGAGGAGCATGGCGGTGATGGGGGTGGGGGTGGGGGGCAAGAGAAGGCCCAGCAAATTCCATGTGATCAGTTCAGCTGCAATAATCTCTTTTCTCCTTCTTGACGAAGCCACACATGAGAGCACTCTGGTGTCTTTCATCATTATTTGTCACCCTTTTGTGCAAAACAACTTATATCCACAGCCATTCCAGCAATTAAAATGAAAAAGAACCAAACAGTATTCAGATTGAATACTCAGAGGCCAGTGCCACCAAGTGCCATCCAACCTATTGAATGTCGGATACCTAATGCCATTAGAGTTCTGTAAGTATTTTGTGGAAAAAAAAATAAATAGTTACATGCAGAATGTAGAGAATGATTTACAAAGGTAAAATCTTTTAATGTCCTGGCAGTAGCTAGATCGCCTGTAACAGACTCTCTCAGTGACAATGTGAAGGAGAGCTAAGCAACTGACAGAGATTCAGACTCACTTCAAAAGACTGAGAACTTTGAATTCTGGTAGACAAGTAGTCATAGGGTGAAGTCAATTCAACAAGAATAAGTCAGTTTTGTTTCTGTTGAAATATTCTCTGAAAATGACAATGAGCATTTTATTAGCCTGATTTTCATTAAATACTTCTACAAAACTGTAATGTGCCACCATATTTCCAAGAAAAGTATATTTTCATTCCTTTTTCTGAAAAAGGGCAAACTGAAAGAAAGTAAAGGTAAACCATCTTCCCCACTACGCAGACAGAGAGAATCAGGGTTGAGGAATGATGATGACTTGGCTTTGGAGTTAATTTAGGACCACACACTCCAGGAAATGAAGAACCAGGAAGGGGCTTTTCTCATTCCATATGCCACACATTTTTATGTGGTTTCCATCTGAAAACTTCAGGGTTATTACAAGATCATCAATTTTGTATCAATGTATTTGTTATTCTGTGCTGGTGTCACTTTTAGAAAATATTATTAGTAAAGTTCTCTGAAATACCAAAAAGTACTTTGCCAAGCTTTGTAATACAAACTACTTATAGATCCTTGTCCTGCCTTACAGTTTAGTTAGAAAAAAATTTTGTTTAAAAACGTTATTAGCATTTAAGTTAACATTGCTGAAATTCTGAGGAGGTATCAAGAACTTGAGTAGTAAAAAGAACCTTCTAGAGAATGTCCTGATATACAAAAGAAACAAAAGAGGGCCCGAGTGAGCAAAGGGCAAAGGCATGTTAGATGGCAAAGGTGATTAAAACCTAGTTGGCATCTTGTACACAGACACACCCACCTGCACAGCAACATCTAGAAAGGGCTTCATACTCCTATTGCAATTTTGATGCTGAGTAAACCTGTTTGTCCAATGCAGAAGGGCTGAAACCAGAATTCCAAAATTGTGATTTGTGCTTTTATGCTAGGGACAGTGGAGTCACTGAAGGATTGTCAGCAATGGTGGACTGTTTTCAGTTGACTTGGACATATTCATAGAAAATGGTCAAATGACTGAGGGCAGGGGTGAGGCATGTAGTTCAATATTGCAGGGAAAGGAAGGGAGAACTGTTATTTTTCCCACTACATGAGAGAAATGTCAGAAAGACTTCCCCTGACATCCCAAAGATCCCCATCAATGATCTTTAGGACCACTTGGGGTGGTTGAGGGCTGGCCAGATTGTGGTCCAGAAAAGCACATTTTGTGTAACACTCTCAGGATGCATCACGACTAGGAAGAAAACAGCAGATTCAGGATGTTTCTTCCCTTCTCCTAAGCTGGGATTTGGTATCAATCTCTTTGTAACATCTTGGAAATGGAAAATTCTAGAATTGGAAGAGCAATCTTTTATACTTAACATTCTTACCCTGTACTTTCATAAAGAAAGCTACGTGGGGATTCACTGTGGCTTTTATAGATCACTTTGAAGTGTATATATGATGTTTGTAAATGACAAAGATTTCAGAAGAAGCCTGCTAAAGTTCCCCAAAATGTTCTTGTTTCTAGAACAACAATAATAATAACAACAAAAAGAATTGCAATAAATTAAGTAGCTAGCCTGGGTTGGTCCAGGTGGTTCTGCTGCTGAATAATGATTGACTGTGTCCCTTTAAAGTGACCGTATTTTCTTGGTGCATTTTTTTTTTTTTTTGGCAAAATATGTGACTTTGAGATTATCAGTAGGGAGTGGCTGGCAATTTAGCTTTAGATTTTGTAAACTTTCTTGAATGCTTAATTGTTTGCTAAGATGTCAGCTGCAAGATTAGTGGAGCTGGGAAAAAAAAAAAAAGCGTGCATTCACATTGGCCCTATGTCTATTTTCAGTGTGAAAGGAACTGGCTGGAGAGTGTTGCAAACACTTGAAGCTATGCATTCTGCATTACAATGAAATGGTGCTGTATTACACAATACTGAGGGTTTCTTTCTTTCATTTTTTTTTTTAAGGGCATCATATCCAAGCCCTTTGAATGCACAGCAAGAGCAACAGATGACAAACATTAGGATGTGCTAAATGCCAGAACAATTACATTAAAATGGACTTCTTCCAGAGTGAATCCTCTCCAACTTCTATTTGGTAAATAATTAGATTGAAAACTACACAAGGACTCTTATAAAATATTGGAAGGAAGCTGAGTCAGAATTTTAAAAAACAAACTAACTTATCTTTACATAAAAAAATGGTGTCTGGCAATATTCCCACAGATCAAATGTGTACAAGTCTCGTGGTATTTAAGAATGTATCATTTAACATAGTCTTCTACTTATTTCTTAGAAAGAAAAATGTCATGAAGTATACTCACAATTTGAGTTTTTTTCCTGGATCTTTTAGTTATTGTAAGTACAGGACCTTTAACTTTCTTGTATGAGGGGAATCTCTGAAAATGATGCATTTACTTCCTCTCTCAATAATTCTTTTTCTTTTCAAAGAGAAATATATATTATTTTTAAAGTAAAAATAAATGAAATTTAGCAAAATCACTTAGCATTTTAGGAACAAATAATACATACATCTATAGTGCAATTTTAAATTTCTAATCATATTTAATTCTAGTGAAGTAAGCAGAGTTAGAACTAAAACGCCGGCCTTGGATCCAGTTCTTTATCCACAACTTCAAATCAAGCACAAAAAATATGTTTGCTATCTGATGCATGGTAAAGAAAAGACAGAGTTATTGAAACTTATATAAAGGAGATTTCAGTATTTGTGGGTTTAGGACTCCATTTTCTAATGTATATTTTCTATTTAGCTTCTATGATCCCTTCAGTTTGAAATCTCTTTTCTTCTGGACTTCCATAACACTTCTGATCTATGAAACATTTGTCAATTGTTATATTTTGTTGTGTTAGCTACTTTATTTTGGTGGTAGTTATAAGGGGGAGCTCTGTTTTATTAATCGCAAAGCACAGAGTCTGACATATAGTAAGTGCTCAATAAATTTTTGTGGGGTGAAGGAATGAGAGCATGAAGGATCTGTGTATATATTTGGTCTCCTAAAAAAGTAGCCAGCCCCTGGAGGGCAGAGAAGGCATGCTACACTTTTGTTGCATTATCCCTGGTACCTGGTATCCTGCTGTGACAGATTATGTGGTAGAGTGACAGCATACATTTGATAGTGACAATCACTACTATGGAGAGGACAGACTGAGAGAAGAGATGAAGCCAGGAAGGAAATAGAAGAGAGCAGAGAGAAAAACAACAACAAAAAAGGAAAAGCTAGTGCAGAGAACCAAGCTCAGGTCCAGTTTCTCCCTTGTATTAACTCAAACTTTTCGCTTGTTTTAGTCAAAGGGGAGATGAAAGGCATGAGAGGAGGGAAAGTAGAAGGGCATACATTACGACTGAGATTGTGATTAGTATTTTGAATTTACCAAACCGTTTGCCAACATAGGGATAACAGATATTTCTAAACAGTTCCAGTTTAGTAAACTTAAACCATTATTTTGTATTCTAAAATTATTGGGAAATTGGAGTTTATTAGATATTGCAGAGATTTTCAAAGACATAATCCATAAAACTTGAGAAATTATAATTATTTTTTCCTAGTGAGTACACTTAACAGGCTACAAACTCTCAAATGTGATACATTTGGCAAAGAATAGGCCCTGTCATGAAACCTGAAAGAGGTCTATGCCATTATTAATCTGCTACCGAGGCAACACTTCTTGGGCCTTAATGAATAGCCTCTAATTGGCTGAGATTGGCCCACATACCTAGGAGCTGTTCACAAAATACATTTTCACCCCTAAAACTTCACATCTTTCTTGGCTCAGCCATGGAGGAAGATTATCCTGCTCACATTACAAGCATGGTTTTACTAGTTATCACAATGACTGATGTAAGTAATTACTCCATTAACTCTTAAAAATATATATTTCTGATTGTATACATATAAACATATAAATAAAAAGAATAATTATTGAATTACAAATAACTTTGACAGTAAGGGACATCTATATTCAAAATATAGATAGCTGATTCTCGGAGCCTAGATAACACAGCTACTCAGAAAAAAAAAAATGGTACTTTCTTTTCCATTGTTACAAAAAACAAGATGTGAGAAGATTCTATTTTTATGTGTTTAATAATTGACCCAAGGGTTAAGGAGGGAATCCTTTGATTCATCTACTGGTGACATTTGAGACACCCTGAAGGACAGAGGCTTCCCAGTTCCCTGTCTCAGGATCCTTGGCAATGTGGAGTATTCTCCTAGGGGATCTCTGCAGGGTGAGGTGTGTAGGTAAATGGGCACATCAGAGGAGCAGAGGGCTGAAGGAAACTGCTGACTCCCCACCTCACCCACATTCCACTGGCATCCACTCAGGCTGCATTAGCTCAGCAATCCCTCCTCTGCTCTCTTCTCTAGCACCTCTAAGGATCTCTTAAATACCTACAATTGTTTTATTATTTGCTTGTTTATTGCGTTAGGGATGACTTTCTATAAAATGTTTAAAAGCTTTAAAAAATCTGTAGGTGAAAGGATAGCACATTTGTGTTAATGTCTAGAAGCATTTTGGTAGGGATCTTTGGTAAAGAAAATATGACTCTGTAGTATGACTACTTTCCTTTAATGTAAATAAAGTTAAAATTCACTAACTTGGCCACAATGCCCTTTCCATGCATACAGCCCTCTGTGTGTGAAGGCTTCCTCTACCACAGCATGAAGGCTTTGCTGTCAACTCAGAACTCCACATCTTGGATGGCCTTCTAGAGGACATCATTGATCCTGAGACAAAGAAGGTTCTGCATCGGAAAGAAGTCATGGCCAGAAACAGAGACCTTTGTGAAAGGATGCAATACAAGGCACACAGGAAAAAAAAATCAAAGGAATAAACGAAAGAGAAGTAAGAGAAAGAAAGGACTGGGTGAGTGATGGTAGGAGAGGAAAGTATCCCAACAAAGGCTGGCTCATGTGGCAATCTGATGTAAAACAATTTTCTATACAGATGAGTCACATATAATCATCTTGGACAGAAAAAAGAAAGGAAGAAAGGGGTTTCCTGGAATAGGGCAAGTTAACAGTAATATATAAATGAAATAAAAATTGGATAAGTGAAGGTTTCATTTAACTTGATAATGATGCAATGTGTATTCCTGTGATGGCACTTTTCTGAACATAGTTTTAATCCTCCTGAAGAACCGGGTAGCCAGATTCCTATTCTTGAAGTATTATTGTTACTAAGTCTCAGAACTCTAGAAGGGTATAATTTTATAACTCCAGAATGACCTGTACCATTGCCGAAAAATGTAGAAAACACTTTTTATCTTTGCAAATAAGTGTTTGTAGTTCAACTAGGGAGGAAGCGAAGTAACTGGACTTTGGGGTATATGTGTGGGAGGAGGGATAAGGAATTGAGATGTGCAGAGGGGAATAGATCATGAGGAAGAAGACATAGAAGTATCACAGGGTAATCTGTAGGAATCAGAAGTCCATAGAAAAAGAAGACTCACAGCAAAACTTGGTGTCATAACTGCACTTCATGACAAGACTGTAAAGGTGCTGGGTAGCTGTGCACCTGGCAGCCCACTATAGGCTTTTCTGTTATTTTTCTTGCTCCTAAAATGTCACATCACTTATACTATTTTTCATTCCTTGTCAGTGGACAGATAATTGGCAGAGAAAACTGAGAACAGAAATTTTCTCAGAACCTCCTGGTTATGATTTACAAGCTTCTGATTTTTTCCTGTCACGGAGAAAAGTACCTGAGAACAAGAGCTGGGAAATGCTTAGCCGGTACAAAATTCCTTTCTTTGTATTGAAAGCTGCAGCATTCAATCATTTCCAAGAATATTCAAGACCAAAACTGGCATAAAATTTAAGGTTGCTTCCATCTAAATATGATATTTGGGATGTTACCAATAGAGCAATCAAAATTCACATTTCTAAATCAGCCAAATTCTCATGCTTTGGGATTTTATTATAGATTGCAAGTATGACAACTATTTTCCTTTTAAATTGTATTTATTATTTTATTTTGTATTTATATGTAACACACATCAGTTGTGACAGGTTGAAACAGTACCAAGGTAGAATGAAAAAGTTACCACCTCTCCACCTATTGCCGTTTCAATGAGGCCAACTTTATAAATGCTTGATGTGCATCTTTTCAGACCTTTCTTCTTGCTCACACCAGCATGCACAAACATATCTATGCATATATATTTTTGCTTTCTACAAAATGATGCCATATTGTACACACTTTTATGAAACTTGCTTTTATTTTAACCTAATAGTAACATATCACGAATATCCCCCTAGTTAGATACAGACCCAACTCATTCGTTTGATAACAGCAGCATAATAATATTACACACCACAGAGGTAGCATCTCTTCAGCCCTTCCCCAATTAATGGGCATTTAAGTTTTGTACAGCTTTTCTTTTCAAGTGTCATAGGAAACCTCTCGAAATATTTTATACTATTTGTTACTACTTCATATTAGAAGAGAAGTCAACCAGAATTAGCATAAATGTGAGACAAGGTTGTAAATTAGGACAGCCTCAATAGTTCCCACGCTGGGTGCATATGGAGAGGGAAACTAGTTTTGAAGTTCGTATGTAAAGAGGAGTTTAAACCTAAAATATACAGGTTTGCATTACTGAAATAGGATTTTCAGACACTCAGAAAACTAGTGAAAAAAACTAACAGATAAGAAGGACCTTGTACTTTTATGGTGCTTTCTTCCAAGAAAGGCCAAGTGCTTTACAGCCATCTTAACTGGGTTAGAAATAAGGGTACTTGCATATCACAGAAGGGTGGAAAAGAGAAGAACAGGAAACTAAGTCTTCCAATACTAAAAATAGAGTAGGGATACATTGGTTAAAGAACACACAATATCCTAAATTCTGAAGAGGAAAGGAATGAGCTGAGGGGTAGTAATGCATGTTCACAAAGGGCTCTGCTTTTACCACTCAGTTTCTGAAGCAACCTGTGAATAGTGAATGGCCCAGGAGCAGGGTTTCATGAGGACGTGTGTATGGCCTCAGGAACAACTCCAGACTAATGCACTCCATCTAAACATCCACCACCTATCAAACACATTCAAAAGTGAACAGACAGTAACACTGACTCACCACTCCTTTGGGATATCTAAGAGTTCCTGTAAATAGAAAGCTCTGTAAATAGATTTAAGATCCAATTAATTTACAAAAAAAGAGATTTAGGGTAAAGTGAGTTCCATATTTATTCTGCTTGTGGACCTGCTAAAATAAAAGATTCCTCTAAAAAGCAGAAGTTCCAAATGCGGCAACTCACAGTAATAAAATTATTAACAGATAGCAATCAGTTTAATAGTGTAGGCTGATCAACTCAAGTTTCAATCTTGTCTTTAGGTTAAATTAATAATCTGATTTTGGATGGTTTTAACTCCTTCTTTGTTCATTTTCCAATTCTTAATACATGGGAGTGGATGGCAACTATTATGCTTCCCCTTTCTGTGTAATTATGTAAAACTGCTATTATCAGCCTTGTATTTGACGTTGGGGCAGAGGCTGGCTAAGCTGTCCAAAAGGAGGTAAAGATGCCTTAGATAATTCTGCATTTTCTAGCTCTGACATGGGATGAAGCAAGAGAGACAAAAAGGATCAAAAGTTTATCTAAGGGCTCTGCTGTGTTTCCTTTGTCTCTGCCTTTCCCTCTAGACTCCTAGGAACCTAAGGCTGCATGGATGTGGGGATGTGTGTGTAGGAGGAGCAGAGAACTGTGATCGTTCCCACTTGCTGTTTTGTAACCTTGATTTTCTTCTCTGCAGTCATAATCTGGATGATGCTGTGTCTACTTCCAGTTTCTCTGATGCTGTTGAATCCAGGGCACTGCTATTTCACAGCCTTCATCCTGTCCCCCAGTCCTGGGAAGAAAGCACAGCAGGTATTTTTGCTACTTTCTGTTTGTGCCTATCCAGTGCCTATCAGTGCAGACACATACTAGTTGCTCAGTGCATTCTTGATGAACAGTTGAGTGACTTTTCCTCCGTCTTTCCTGTTGACTTCTCCTGTTGGCAACACTGCTATTTTCCCACATGTGAACCAAGCATAACAGGAGAAAGCAGTTATGTCAAATTGTCCAGGCATTTTGCTTCTACTGTCTCTCTGGTTAACATTTTCTCCCCTCCACAAAACCTGCACTTTGCCTGTCTACTGATTGTCTCCTGAATGTGCCCAGAGCATTCCCAAGGCCTTAGGTCTGCCTTTTCCTGGGACTCCTGGATTTTCTCCTCTTATCCAGGTCAATTCAATGGTTACTGAATGCTCATGGATTGGAGCCAGTCCCTGCTGAAATTTTCTGAAGGGAAATGAGAAAACAAACCCACACCCACATACCCATACACACACCCCCATACACCCCCCACCCACCACACACTCACTGCCCCCCATACACCAGGATAATTGATTTCGCTTAAGGTTAAATTCGTCCAATTTAAAAAATTGTACGTCATTTTGAATTTTTCAAAAGCATTTTTAATGTTAAAATATATCTTTCTAAATATAAAACGATGGCTATTCCAAGGTGGAATTATTTTTGATTTTAATGACATTACTTGGAAAAATTAAGAGCTGGCAACATTTTATAAGTCTATATGAAAAAAATGTTCCATAAAATCTTAATGTTTAGAAATTCACTTTTCTAAATCTACTACCTCTTTTACAATGAAACTCAGTTTAACTATTCTGGCAGGAGAGGGCTCATTCTTAATAACCACTTTCTCCTGAGTTCCTCTGGCATTTGCCACCTTTATTATTCATTCAAAGCATATGTTAAGAACTTACTACAGGATAGGTAACCAAGCTGAGCATTCTGCGTATACATACGGGTAGAAAGAATAAATGTGATTTCTGCTTTTATGGAGCTTACAATTTACTAAAAGAATATAATTATAAAATATTAATTAAATTACAATTGGAAAATTATTTTGAGAATTTCCCAGTTATAAAAATGCTGTGAAGGAAATAATGTATTGTTGAAAGAATATAACAGGTGAGAAATTTTTTTTTTTTTCATGTAGGGGATAGGAGGGCTTCTGAGACCTGAAGGGTGAGAATAGGTTGTTCAGGTGAGGTACAGTTGTGTTAATGGTGATAGGAGGGACAGAGGATATCCTAGTCAGAGAAGGAACATTCTAGTAGGGAATACACTCGGTGAACATGAAGTTTAGTAGAGAGAGATGAGACTAGAGATGGAGGATCTAGAATTCCTAGGCCTTATAAGTCGTGTTTAGGGCTTGAGATTTTATCCCAAGTTCAGTAGACAGCCAATGTACAGTTTAAACAAGTAAGTAATATGATGATTCAATTTGCATTTTATTTTATTTTATTTTATTTATTTTATTTTTTAATTGTACTTTAGATTCTGGGGTACATGTGCAGATCATGCAAGATTGTTGCACAGGTACATTCATGGCAAGGTGGTTTGTTGCATTTCAAAATGTCAAAGTGGGCAGGATGGAAAATGGTGATGTTAGTAAGTAGGTCCCTTAGAGTTCATGTGTCAGATTATGGTTTTGGAAATAGAAGAAAGTAGATGGATTTTAGAAACCCATGCATATTCTGTTTATTTTGTAAGTACCCTTAGTGCCAAGAGTAATTTCTAATGTTATTATATTTCCAAAGAAGCTAAAATATGCATTATAGGCTTGCAATATGGCGAGCAATTGTTCTAGGTACTGAAAAGGTATCTTTAGCTAAGACATGGTTGATACTTGTCCGGTGGAGTTTGAAGTTCAATGAGAGGGACATAGAGAAACAAAGAAGTTTACATTATCTAGTGATAAGGACTATGGCATGCATAAGCACAGGGTACTAAGAACAGAGGAGTGGCAGTTTACAAAGCCAATTAATATATTTGGGAGAGAGGAATACCTTTGAAGAAGATCATGTCAGCATTGAAACTGAAGAAGAATATGAAATTAAATAGATTCACATGATGGAATAAATCATGTATTACTTAAAAGAAATTCATGCAATGAGTAGGTAAGAGTAAGGACAAGATAGGGGGTACTGTGGGCATATTCCAGATAGAAGGAACAGCACATACAAAGACCTGAAGATGAGAGCTTGGTGTAGAACAAATGTTATTGTTTATGAGAATCCACTGCTTATTGATGCTTCCCAAATCAATCTATTGCATTATCTTATATAAAGATTTAATGGTAATGAGATGGATGCAGCAGGCTTAATTACGGTGAGGGAGGGTTAACTATAATAGCTGTGGAGAGCAGTGCATTATGACCAGGTTGCTCCAGCAGATAACATCTAATTTTCTTGCTGCTGAATCATATAGGAACTGTGTTTTCTGGTTGACATCCATAGAGCTGATGAATTGCTACTTTAACACTTTTGATATTTCACAGGGACTTGTGTAGAGCATTTAGAACATCAGGTATATTACTTGTACCCTACAAATTGCAATGTGTTAATTTTATAGTGGTGGCAGGAAAAGGTAATTGCTGAGGCTAGACAACCTCAGAAGTAGCCTACATTATTTTTAGTGGATTCCCCAAGGAGTTTTCTTTTAAAGAGGAAAAGCTGCAGCAGAATAATAAAAACCGTGTGACAGAGGTAATAGACATGGAGAACAGAGAACAGAGATTCTAACTAAAAATTATAGGCATTCCAAATGAAGAAACACACAATTGGCATACCAAGCTATTTTCACTATGGTGGATGTATAATATATTTTAATAGCTATAAAATAGATTTGACCACTCTCTTATTTTTCAAAATTTCCCTGGTTCTTCTTTCATAAAACCATGGCAACTTTTAAAATTAAGTGTTTTAATTTCTTGGTAGCAACACTTTAAATAATTCTATAGTTTTTTTCTGATTTTTATAATTTCCAAAACTGTTCTTCACAAAGACCTATTTATTTATCTCTACATATGCTTACTTACTATATAAAGAATATTTATTTAGACTCATAAAATGGGCAGACTTAATATTCATTGCATATACATTATATAAACAAGTTAACACTTTTGGTTATTGTCTGCATTGAAAAAAAGTTTAAAAAAACAACTATAAAAATCAGTTAAATTCACTGACCTGAAAACATTGACATTTTTAACTTTCATATTTTAAAGCCCAGGAAACACAGTTCTTACATAGAACAGAAACACAGAGGAGGCCAAAAATGACTATTTAGCAAGAAGAATCTGAGAAATAGTTTGACAGCAAGTATGTATGACTTGTAATTGTCACACTTCATACTATATTTTTGTGCTAGCTAACTTTTATTAAATAGAATAATTCAAGTTTTTAACTAGTTTCTTTAAAATTGAGCTCATTTTTGGGGAGAAATTTGCGTTTCTCCATTTCTATGCAGTTTACACATTCCCATCTTCTGGAAGAAGCCAGTTTAAAATGGCAACTCTGGAGTTATAATAAACTTTATAGATATGTTCAGTGAATTGGAACCTCAAATTTATTCCTAAATATTTTCAGAATGGATCACAAATTTTTCATCCCCCTTTTTGTTTTTCAGATAGTGCAGCAACATTATTCATTAGATGGACTTCAGCTATTTTATTTATAGTGAAATTATTTTAGCCTTATTTTATCTGATTTATAAGGATAGGATTATTTTGCATTAATTATGACTAATAATTATGGTTTACCCAAAAGTTTGTGTAAAAGGAGCTTCCTTCTGATCTACCGTCTTCCCAAATGTCTTTTCGACAGAGTGAAGACTTCTATCTTGTGTCTCCAAGTCCTAGAACTGGGGTTGGCAAAAGCTTTGTCTATGGATAGTCCTGTCTCTTTAAGCCATTGAAAAGGGGCAGCTGCAGCTGCCGATGAAAGGATTGTATTTTCATGAGGACAGGACACTTGGCCTCTCAGTAGCCCTTTTGTGCAATGAGCATGAGTAGTTTTGTCTTCATTTATGAAAAGCATGCTTGTATGTTAGTATGTACATATGTGCATGTGTTCATATGCCCAAGCATGAACACAATCAAATATCATGTTGAATTATTTCAAGGTCGGGGTATTTGTTGATTAAAACTGCACATGCATTCAGGGGAGCATATTTCCCACAGGGCCAGATCACAATGGCTAAAGAAGCTTGTTTTTCTGGTTTGGTTTTTGCATAGTGCATTCCTTCTCTTTTTAATTGGATCACTAGGGGGTTATTAACATTGCTCTAGTTGAGGAAATGGAAACCCAGTAGCCTAAAAAAGTCAAGACACTTACTAAACAACCTAATTCATGGTAACATTTCTCTATCTCTTTTCTTATTGGGCATGGGTGTATACGTTTGTGTGTGTGTGTCTGTGTGTGTGTGCACGTGCACATGCGTGCGCATAAATGTGTGTGTGTGGTTCTGCACTAGAAAAAGGTTTCAAAATTGCTAATGAGGATACTTGGACAAATATTTTACTTTCTCTACCCACTAGACTATTTATGCAGCTCTTGACATCTCTATATTCTTCATAGAGATTCTGCTGTTTTATCAAATCCAACGTTGCACAGAAAGTTATCTTGGCACAAATTTATGAAGAGTTAAGCTCTGTGGCTCCAGTGGCACGATTGGTTAGTATGCAGTACTTATAAGAATTTTGGCTTATCACTAGGTAAAATTACAGATTCTTAACCCATGAATTTAACCAAGTCCCTTCCCTTCATTGAACAAAGTAAATAAATGACCTTTTAGGACCAATAACAAAAGAAGCTATAGCCTGTCTGCCTCCTCTTAAAGGGTCTTTTTGTAATGTATCTGAGGAAAAGGAATAGATCCAAAGTGTGGCTACCTCTCTGCTCTTGCTTTCTTTCCTCCATCCCTTCCAGGCCATCCTAGGGCCTCTGCTACCTATGAACCAGTCACTTCTAAAATTTTAGGAACATCTCCTCCCTGAAAATGATACTTTGATCTCAGCAGTGTGATAACATTGGGAAGGCCGTATTCTTTCCCTTCTTTAAAATTCCTCACTATGCCATCAGAACAAAGCTGGTGTTATTTGTGGTGGGAGAGGCAGAACTGGGGGAGAAGGAATGAGAAAAATCACATAGTGCACTGAAGTCCAGCAGAAAGAGTCCAGGGTAGACTTTGATGAAACAAGCCAGATCCCCTTCCACTTCTGTGAAGGGAAAATATGTCCTTTGTTTTTCCTGTGGTTTAGGTTAAAACACGTGCACAGATACACGCCAACATAAATATACACACACAAATACACACACAGACATGTTATGTGGTTATTGGGCACATGAATTATGGCTAGTTCAAGTTGAGATATGCTATAAGTGTGAAACACACATAAGATTTGAACACTTAGTTTGAAAAAGTAAAATATCTTATTAATTTTGTTTATTTTGATCACATGTTGAAATAATATTTTGGGTCTATTGAGTTAATAAATATTATTAAAATTAATTTCGTCTATATCTTTTTATTCTTTTAAATGTGGCTTCTAGAAAATTTAAGTTTATATATATATAGCTTGCATTTTATTTCTATTTTACAGTGCTGTTCTACAGAGCTATATTATGGAAGAAGATTTTTTAACAGCAATATAATTGGGAATAATTTCTGCAGTTAAACTTTATAAAAAGTAGTTATAGTTACCATTTCCTTTCATTCTCCTACTTTCAGACCTTGTCAACAATGTACCTCAAAATAAGCTTTGAATTTGCAATTTCATCTTTACTTTAGATCAGATTAAAATTTTATGTAGCTAGGCTTTCTTCTCCAAAGTTCCTATAATCAGAGGAGTAAATATATAATTTATTTTTCCATTCTCCCCAGATAATCTTCCTGTGTTGGGTGGGATAGGGGTAGGGTGAATTGTTGAAATTTTCTCAGATTATTACTATTCATTCCGTGTCAGCTTCTCCTCACAGCTTAGTTCCTTTTGTTTCGTATACATCCAAAAATGTATTGCCATCTCTATTTTGGGAACGGAAAAACTGAGGACAGTAGAGGCTTGTCTAAGGCCTATGGATTAGGGAGTGCTGGAATTGCAGTTTAGGAGCCAAGCCTTCATTCTGTACTGTGCTAAGTATCTTCAAGACACAAGAAATGCATTATGCATTTAACCTATGATCATAATATAAAGATCAATTAATTACTATTAATTTGCATGTATATTGTGCCTCATATGGATGATGATATATTTGGCATTTTGGTCAATAGAGAGAAACCTGATTCCTAAAACCACCAAAATAAGGATGTGAAATGGAAAAGGACTCTGTGTTCAAAGGCAGTAAGTATGAAAAAAATTCATACATAATTTGAAACAACAATGATTTTACAATGAAATTAATTAAAAATCTTCAAAGTGAAAAATACTGTTATGTTTATTAGTCTGCTTTTGAAGTCAACCTTTCTTAACTTTTTGAAATTATTGACTTAGTTGCATCTTTCCTAAGACCCTAGATCAGGCTTTCATCCAAATTTGTGTTTGCTCTATTTTCTAATATACAAAGGGTCTAATTTATGAATATGCATGGCATGAATACTTGGTAAACCCTTGGTGAACATCTACCTTATTCCAGGCTTTGAGTTACGTGTTAGGAAGACAAATATGAACATAACATGATCCCTGCCCTGCTAGTATTCAAAGTGTGGTAAGTGTCAGAAAGGGATTAGGAACAACTCATTGTGGTAAGTGCTGTGGTGAGCAGAGAGGCCCTTCGGGAACCACTGGATGGAAACTTGGTAGGCAGAATTCTAAGATGGCTTCCAAACTTCCCACCTTGTGATGGATACATCATGTATATACCCTTCTTTTTGACTGTGGGAAGAAGAGTGAATATGATGGAACCATATTCTCTTGAGTAGGTTACTAATGAATTGAGTTTTAAGTTAACCAAAGGGGAGATTATCCAGGTGGGACTGATGTAATCAGACCCCAGGGACTTGGTCTTCCCTGAAGTCAGAGATATTAAAGTGTGAGAGGATCTGTGGAGGAGGCCACGTAACAAGGACCTGGAAGCAGCTTCTAGAAGCTGACAGCAGTCCCTGGCGCCCAGCTAACAAGACAATGGGATTACAACCCAACAACTCCAAGGGAATAAATTCTACCACTGAGCTGAGGGAGGTTGGAAATAGATCTCTTCCTAATTGGGATTCAAGATAAAGACACAGCCAGTTGGCATCTTGATCTTAGCATCGTGAAATCCTGAGCAGGAAACCCAGTCACGCTGTGCATGGGCTTCTAACCTACAAAACTGTAAGCTATCAAATGGTGTTGTTTTAAGCTGTTAAGTGGTGGTAATTTGTTGGGCAGCCAATAGAAAACCAGTACATGTCCCTAAGCCAGCATGGAAATCAGTTGGGTCCAGGAAAGACTTCACAGGAAGAAAGAATTGTGAAACTGTATTTTGCTGGATGGGTAGGAGTGAGGTGACAAATAACTAAGTTGCAAAGCACGGCTTAGGGGCAGAGTGTCTCATCCTTAACTACACACTGGAATTACCTGGGAATATTAAACATAACTGATGCTTTGGTTCCTCCTTTTGACATTCTGCATGACTTGTCTGTGTAGTAGCTGGGCATTAGGAATTTAAAAATCTATTCAGCTGGTGCTAACTTGTAGCCAAAATTAAGAACCATGTTTTAGACAGAGTGAGAAACAGTTTTATTTAACTAGCTACCCATTCCATTCCCACCATTTGCCCTAGCAACACTGAGCAGTAGCCCCAGTGATGCTGGGGCAAATGGTGGCAATGTAATGGTCAGCTGGTTAAAATAAAAATATAGACCGGATAGCAAACTTTAATTATTTAAGAAAATCAAATTTCAACTTAAGCTAGTAGTAAAACTTTCTAATAGAAACTTACCTGTTTAGAAAGTGATAGATGTGTGGTATGCTAAAGAATGAAAGAGCAAGAACTCTGGTGGGGGCAGTGGGTAGGAAATATTTGCAATTTTAAGAGTTAAATTTCAAACTTATTTAATGGCATTGAATATCATAGGTGCTCAATAAATGTTTGTTTAATGGATGAAGATTTTTAGGGGTACTCAGGGAGAAGCTGTGGAATTATTATACCTTGAGATCTGGGTGATCATACCCATAATCTTCTGTCTTTTAAGGCACAATAGTTTCCCAAAATATTAATCACATTTCTATTGATTACCTCATTGCTATAATCAGAAATGAGAAATAATCATTCATTTTGGTTACTATAAGCTTGGTATGGCTAATACTGCCAACACAAAAGAAAAGTAGATCTTGGGTGACTTTAATACCTTTATAATGTCTAGCCCAAAAGAGAGCTCTATAATAAGATGAGTGGATAAGCTCTGGATATATGAGGAATAATTGAGAGATAAGACTGTTTTAGGTCAGGCATGGTGACTCACATATGTAATCCCACCTCTTTCAGAGGCCAATGCAGGCAAATTGCTTAAGTTCAAGAGTTCAAGACCAGCCTGGGAAACATGGCGAAACCCCATTTCTACAAAAAATACAAAAATTAGCCAGATGTGATGATGCATGCCTGTAGTCTCAGCTACTTGAGAGGCTGAGGTGGGGGGATGGCTTGAGTCCAGGAGATTGAGGCTACAGTGAGCCATGTTTGTATCACTACACTCAAGCCTGGGCGATAAAGTCAGACCTTGTCTCAAAAGAAAAAAAAAAAAAGTGTTTGAGCAAATTATGCCCAGAGTCTTTTTATAACTGGGGTTAGTGCATATAACTGGGGTTAGTTGAATGAACTACATTTTCTTTTTCATTTATTAAATGCTTATGCTGTGTCTGGTACTGGGCAATGAGCTCTACATTCATTATGAGATAGCATTTCATTTAATCTTCATCAAACCCACTGAGATAGAGGTAAATATCTCTGTTTTACACATGGAGATTAGAAAAAACAAGGTCACATAGCTTCTAAGTAATAGAGCTGAGATTTATAATGAAATTTATTGGATTCCAAAACTGTGACTTTGACAATGATGTGAGGAGTGGTCCAGTTTGGGAAGAGTTATACTAATGACTAGGGAACTCATCTAATGTTGCAGAACACATTTGATCTTTACATTTACTAGAGTGAAGAATTTTATTTCTATGAAATGAACTAATTGTCCTGTACACTTCTATTTCATGTAAAGTAATGATATAAAAATCAGTTTAATTACTGAGTTAATATTTGGAAAATTTTTGAAGTATTAAAATATTTCAGTATAAATTTTTATTTTTAACTTTGGAAACAGGAACAAACGTGAGAGATTCAAAATGTGAATCATCTAAAAGCAAACTGTCAATTTTGTAACTCAGATGGTTGTCATCCCTAATACGTTACATAAATATACGTGTATAAATGATTTGATAATTATAAAGGATTATCAGATTCATCTATTCAACATCTTTGCTCTATACATAATAAGCAATGCTTTCCAGATATATTTTCTTTGATATTTAAACTATTAAGTTTTGAAGTTTCATTATATAAATGAAAAAAAATCTAAAACATGCTTTTGTCTGTCTGATTATCTCTTTTCAATGTAAACTCTCCAATGTACAAGGATCCTACCTTTTAATGTGGTGGGCATTTAACTCTTTAGGTATAGAATACTCTCTGGGTAATATACTAAAAACAGTATAATGAATAATTCATTGCCTAAAAATTTGGATCATTTTATATGTTTATAATATTCATGGTATAGCTGTAATAATTATGGTGCATCTTATGGTTATAATCATGTAATTATTGTTTCCATTTCACTTTTCAATTTATTTAATTTGAATTTTGCCACAAACATTTTTCTGTTTAATTCACCACAAGCTGTAAAGTTTTGCCTTAAGAAGTCACACATGAATTGTGTAGAGGTGACTGGCAGAATGTGATATTAATAGGTTATTGACTTGTCAGGTCTTAAAAAGCCAAAGGGAACATCCTTTGCAGCCTCTGCAGTGCACTGGAGGTTTGCTTCATTGATTGGTCTGTTTAACCCATCATTTCCAGGCATTTGAACAGTGATATACACTTGACAAACCTAATATTTCATTTTTTATCTGGGGACCATGGAACAGAAATTAAAGGAAAGAAAGACAAATGGACAGATATACAAGCAGAAAATGATGATAAATGTGAGAGGAAGAAAGAGACAAATATAACACTGACAAAAACTTGGATCAGTAAATTCTGGAGTCAGTTAAGTGTACAACCTAACAGCAAATGTAATTCCCAGGAGGTGGCTAAAGGAAGGTAGTTAACATTTCTATTGTAAGCAAAACTCAGATTTAGATACAGAACATCCAGTAAACCAAATAAGATATCAAATATGTAATGGTTCCTTTTTGGATGAGAGAGAGGAGAGACAGAGAGAAAAGGAGAGGAAGAGGGAGAGAAAGAAGGAGAGAGAGAAGGGAGGGGGGAGAGAGAGAAAGAGAGGGAAAGAGGAGCCATTCTTTAAAGTGTTTTGGATACTTCTGTAAAGAGCAAATCTAGGCACTTTATTTTACCCAGGCTTTGCTTTGTAAACCTTGAAGGAGGTGCCTGACATGAGAAATGCTTTCTTTCTTTCTTTAAATTTAGGTTTTTCTTTTGTAACCAAATGGACACAGGGATACTTTAAGACAAACTGCCTTGAGTTCAGTAAGTCTTTTTCTGGTGTGATAGAGAATGGAACAAATAAAAATAATAGATAGAAGGAAATATTGCCTCAAAGAGTAGTTATTCTGTGGAACTTGGTATGGTTAAAATTCTATCCTTAATATACTGTGCCCCTGGAAACAGAACAGTCACCCCCTGCCGTGTCTCAGGAACACAGGATGAGGGGAGTATATCAGGATAGCTAACAACACATTCAGGTCTCTTCATCTTCTGGGAAAGGCAGGACATTGAAGAATAAACAAAAATTGAGGATCAAGGGAGCCACATCTTCACTCACACTATTTAGTATCTGGAAGTTCTGTGATAAGTGATTCTTTAGATTTTGGGATGTGTTCTACAAAAACGTAATTTAGATTTAATCTGCTTCTGTTAACCATGACATCTGCAAAGTAGCAGTATTTAATGCTGAAAGTATACCATTTATTTCTGAGCTCTTTTAAGAACTCCAAGGATATCACTGTATTGACAGATAGTTGCTTCCTGTTTCTGTATGTGGTAGGTGTGGGGTAGAGGGTGGGGATGGTAGAAGGGAATTATCAGAGAAAAGTTCTTGCCTCAAGAAATAAAGAACTGAACTGAGTTGTTTAAGTGGAATTACATAGTATGTGTAGAGTTTTCATACTCTCGGACATAGAAGCAGGGAGGATAAGAATCTCGTGGGAAGGAGAGAACTTGGGCAGGGTCCTAAGTAACTGGAGAGGAAGAGAAAGCAACCATAGCTGGAAGAGATGCATGGAAAGGCAGAGAGTTTGGAACTGCTGTGGGCTTTGGTGCCATCATTCCCTGAAAGGCATTGAGGGTCAGCATGTGCCTTCCACCAGCTCCTGGTTCAAGTCCCTGCTCCAGCAGCTATCTAACTTTGAGAAAACTATTGCATATATCCCTCACCTTTCTTCATCTGTAGATGTAGATACCAAAAAGGTATCCTCAGTAGATATGACCAACTATTATTATTTTGGAAGCCAGTCATTTTGAAGTTAGAAAAATATAATGTGGTACAGAGTGATTGTAACTGGTTTCAGAATTCTTCATTTCTACAGCATAGAGGAAGCACACAAAAATATAAATACAAAATTTTAAGGCCATAATTCATTAACCAGCAAACCTGGAAGCTTCCTCTTTGCCCTCTGACCTACCCCTTGACTTAATCCTTAATGCTATTTTTTCTTGATCGCCTCCTAGTTTGCTTGATTGGTATTATTATATAAACATATACAGCCTTAAAATCATAAGAGTTCTCTATTAAGATAAATGAAATCATAATGCTTTATCCAATTCAATGTTCTAGGACTTCATAATATAGCACATCTAATCTGTGTAGAAAAGTCACTAAAATGATTTATCAACTCAATGAAAAAATTAGGCAAACATATTTGACTTCATTTACTTGAAGAAAATAAATGAGATTATAAACTGTCCATCTATCCATCCATCTATTCATCTATCCATCCATCTATTCATCCATCCATCCATCCATCCATCCATC
>CAUYLG010041915.1:0-70426 GCA_963573385.1 Cacajao melanocephalus
TATATTTTTTTTTTTTTTGTTTTAAAAATCATTTTTATTAAAAAATAACTTTTTTTTTTTTTTTTTTTTTTTTTTTTTTTTCCTGAGACAGGTCTCCAGCTGAGATTGCACCAGACTGGAGCGCCATGGTGCAATCTCAGCTCACTGCAACCTCCACCTCCCAGGTTCAAGCAATTCTTCTGCCTCAGCCTCCCAAGTAGCTGGGAGTACAGGTGCCCGCCACCAAGCCTGGCTAATTTTTTTTTTTGAGGTGGAGTCTCGCTCTGTAGCCCAGGCTGGAGTGCAGTGGTGCGATCTTGGCTCACTGCAACCTTCATCTCCTGGGTCCTGGTTCAAGCAATTCTCCTACCTCAGCCTCCCAAGTAGCTGGGATTACAGGCACGAGCCACCGTGCCCAGCTAATTTTTGTATTTTTTAGTAGAGATGGGGTTTCACCATGTTGGCCAGTCTATTCTTGAACTCCTGACCTCGTGATCCGCCTGCCTCAGCCTCCCAAAGTGCTGGGATTACAGGCATGACCCACCACGCCTGGCTTTTTTTTTTGTTTTTTTTTTTTTTTTTGGAGACAGGATCTTGCTCTGTCATCCAGCCTGGAGTACAGTGGTGTGATTATGGCTCACTGCAGCCCCAACCTCCTGGGCTCAAGTGATCCTCCGCCTCAGCCTCTGAAGTAGCTGGGACTACAAGGGTACACCAACACGTCCAGCTAATTTTTAAATTTTTGTTTCAAAGATGGGAGTGTCTATGTTGACCAGGGTGGTCTTGAACTCCTGGCCTCAGGTGATGCTCCATCCTCAGCTTCCAGAAGGGTTGGGATCACAGGCATGAGGTACCCCAGTGGCCAGAAAACAGCATCCTAATCCCTAAGTAACATCTTAAGAGTGCCTCCTATTGGAGGTGCGTAGATTAACAGAGCTCTCTAACTCCTGTCTGCTCCTGGCTTACAACCTACATGGAGAACCAGACACGCTCCAGGAAGTTACACAACACTAAAAATACACTTGTATTGATATTACACTTTACAGGTCACAAAAATCTTTCATATGAGTTATCTCCTGTGATCCTCACAACAGCCCCCTGTTTACAGAGAGCATCAGAAAGGATGAGTGATGTCAAGGGTCACGCAGAGAAGCAATGGCCGAATTACAAGTCTCCGAAGGACTGTCACCAGATTGGTCACCGTGGAGTACCAAGTAGTGCTGCTGTATAAAGGCAACACTTCGAGATGAAGCCCTTTCTCCAGCATCTGTGTGGGTGGGAGGCAGGGGATCCAGTTTGTTATGCACATTGAACAAGCTCAAGTTTTGCCATCCACTGGGCGCCCTACAGCACAGCGGTGTGGGCTCATCTCTAGGACCTCTCTCTACGTGGTACGCCCCTCATTTTGTGGAGATCGGTGCCCCTTCCAGGTCTCTCAGTCTGGACTGAGTTGGGCACGCGTCTGCGTTCACGGGCCGGGCTCGCCGCCGATGACTCCGCTCGGCCTAGGGAGGCGGCCTAGAGCCCATCGGGCTCCTTCCTTCCCTCCCGTCTCTATGGCGGAAGTGAGTTGTCCCAGCCGAAACACCACAGCGTTCTCAGTGGTGGGCTGAATGGACTCGTCCACATGAGGGGGATCTTCCTCACCATTAAATCTTAGAATCCGAGAAAGAACCACGAAAGGGTATCTCCCAGATCAGAGAGCAATGTGTGACTATCTGTATATGCTCCTGTGACTATGCGGACTATGTGGCCGGCTGCATGCGTGCGGGGGGCCCGGCCAGCTGGGCACGTGCCCCCTCCGGGGCCGCGGGATCAGGTGAGCCTCCCGGCGCTTTGGGGGCGGTGCGGCTTCCGGTCCCGGCTTAGCGTCCGACCCGGGTAGTCTGGAGCCTGCTGGGAGAGCGGTGGCCTCTGAGAGGCGGGTCGTGGACGGGGTTAGGGGAGGTGGGAGCTGTTTAACCGTCTGGCCCTTCTCCTGTGCAGGCGTGGGCATCCCCCGGGGTGGCGGAACGAGGGTGCTCCTCCAGCTTCCGAGTCCGGCCAGCCTGGGCGTGGGGCGCCGCCCCCGAGACACCCGAGGAGTCCAGTCCTCCCTGGTTCCCTGGACAGTGGAGGTTCGCGCGTAGTGGCGACGCGAGGTACGGGACCCGGGCGAGCATTCCTTCCTGCGTTCCTCGCGAGTCTCTTGATACGGAGTCAAATAGCTTTCTGTTTTTTTTGCTTTCAGCCTGTCTCTTGTGGCTCAGCGCCGCGGGGAGGTTGACGCGTACCTGCGGAGGTCGCACCTGGGCGTGAGGAGGAGGAGGAAGGGCATGAGCCGAGCCTGAGGAATCCGTGGTCCCGACTCTACACTCCAGGTGAGAATGCGCGTACCCTGCCCTCCAGCCAGGCTTGAGAAGGCAGCTGTTAGCTTCTGCCCCTCGGGGGGACCAGAGGGATGAGACTTTTCAGACCCTAATCTGGTGGGCCCTGCTGCTCACTGCTCCCTGTGTGGGGCAGGGGACACGGTTTTCCTAGACCAAATGTGGCTGCTGTGGGAAGGAGAATGGGACTGGTCAGGACTGACTTCTTGGAGGAGTGGATCCTAAAATAGTGTGTAGAATGAGGGAGGAGCCCGGGCTCAGGGCAAAAGTGAGCTGTATGGGTTGTATGAATGATTGCGGGGGATACAAGAGGGAGAAGTTGTGGAAGAAAGGGAGCTGGACCAGAGCTACGAGTCTCTAGATGGGAAGAAACTGCTGGATGGAGTTAAAATAGAGGGCAAAATGAGCAAGAGAGCCTTTCTCTTTTTTTTTTTTTTTTTTTTTTTTGAGACAGATTCTTGCTCTGTAGCCCAAGCTGGAGTGCAGTAGTGTAGTCTAGGCTCACTGCAGCCTCTACCTCTTAGGTTCAAGCGATTCTCCTGCCTCAGCCTCCCGAGTAGCTGGGACTACAGGCGCCCGCCACCATGCCCAGCTAATTTATTTATTTATTTATTTATTTATTTATTTTTAAGACAGGGTTTCACCATGTTGGTCAGGCTGGCCTTGAACTGCCGACCTCAGGTGATCCGCCCGCTTCGGCCTCCCAGAGTGCTGGAATTACAGGCATGAGCCACCGTACCCGGCCAATTTTTGTATTTTTAGTAGAGACGGGGTTTCACCATATTGGCCAGGCTGGTCTTGAGTTCCTGATCTTGTGATCTGCCCACCTCGGCCTCCCAAAGTGTTGGGATTACAGGCATAAGCCAACATGCCCGGCTGCCCTTCTCATTCTTGATGCAAGCATGTGTGATAAACTAACCTAGCAACCCTTGGAAGAACCTGGAATTCTTGGGTTGGGATGAATCGAGCAGTTGTTTCGTACTAGGTACTAGGAATTACCATTTTAGTGATGAATATAGTCTCTGCCCTATAAGCACAATATAGGAATTGTCTGCCTAGTGGTAGAGACAAAAACAAAATGTGATGGTGCTTGATACTTGATCATGCTTGATACCTGATCGCCAGGTGAGAGGCAGAACTGGCCTGATCTCTGCACAGTCCAAAGACTGTTGTCCTGTATCCTGTGCTGAGCACCAGTTTAAAAGGGGCAGAGACGGCCGGCCATGGTGGCTCACACCTGTAATCCCAGCACTTTGGGAGGCTGAGGCAGGCAGATCACCTGAGGTCAGGAGTTCGAGACCAGCCTGGCCAACATGGGGAAGCCCTGTCTCTACTAAAAATACAAAAATAAGTCAGGGATGGTGATGCATGCCTGTAGTCCCAGCTATTTGGGAGGCTGAGGCAGGAGACTCACTCGAACCTGGGAGGTGGAGGTTGTAGTGAGCTGTGATTGTGTCACTGCACTCCAGCCTGGGTAACAGCGAGACTCCATCTCAAAAAAAAAAAAAAAAAAAAAAAGATTTTAAAAGGGGCAGAGACAAACTGAAATATACTTCTTATTTTCACCATCTGTCAACCAGATGAATGAAATACACTTAGAGGAGAGCTGCCAGGATTCCAGGCAGATAAGAAATGACTTGGAACAGGCATGTTTTTGAGGACTGGGGACCTTCAGCCTGTAGAAAGGGTGAGGGGGTGGTGGAAGAGCTGCCTCTAAATAAAAGCTCACTTGTGGAAAGGAGGTGAGACTTATTTTGTGTTGCTTTGGGTACTAGAACTAAAACCAGTGGTTTGAAGCGCTAAGAGATTCTTTCAGCAGAAAGAATAACTGGACTGGGTGCAGTAATCCCAGCACTTTGGGAACCCAAACGGGTGGATCTCGAGCTCAGGAGTTTGAGACCAGCTTGGGCAACATGGCGAAACCCTGTCTCCATTAAAAATACAAAAAAATTAGCCAGCTGTGGTGGTGTGCGCCTGTGGTCCCAGCTGCTCAAAGGCTGGGATGGAAACCTGGGAGGCAGAAGTTGCAGTGAGCAGAGATCGTTCCACTGTACTCCAATCTGGCTGATGGCGTGAGACCCCATCTTAAAAAAAATAAATAACTGAATAGAACTTCGACTGCCTGTTGTGAGAGGTAGTGAATTCTCTGTCAGGGAGGTTTGCAAGCTGAACACTCTCAGCTGAGGAACTTGAAGTTCCCTCTCCCTCTGGGCATGGATTTAGTTAGTTTCTGTTCTGGTTCTCAAGTCTGTTCTCTCCTTCCCACTGCCTCCACTACTGCGGTATAGCCTTGCATCATCTCTTGGCAATAACAATATAATAATGAATTACAGCAGCTAATACTTAGTGGATGTTTACTGCTTGTCAGTACTGCTTTAAGTGTTTTACAAATGCTAACTCATTCAGCCCTCAAGATAACTCTTTCAAGGTAGCCATTATTATCTCCTTTGCATATATGGCACATAGCTGTTAAGCAGCTTGCCCAGATCATGAGCATGGAGCAAGTGGCAGAGTGGAGTTCCAGTCCAGGTTGTCTGGCTTTCAAGTCATGGTTTTTCACTACTTTTCTACTGTATTTTACATGGGTTACCTTAACTCTCACTACTATCCCAGTTTACAAATAAGAAGTTCAGAGAGGTTGAGGGATTTACTTAAGGTCACAGAGCAAGATGTAGATGAGGTGGGATTCAGAGCCAGAACTGTTGGGCATGAAAACCCCCACACTTGATTATGCTGCTTCTGTAACTACGTCTACTGTAATGGCCTCTAACTGACTTCCCTGCCCAGCCTTTGTGCCTTAAATCCACAAGTTGTTACCCTGGAATCTGTGGGTGTGGCTGTCCCAGGTGAGACTTGGAATGTGTGTGTCAGTCATGGTTTTAAAGCCCAGACTTCGTGGCTTCATTGACTGGTCAGAGCAGTTTGTGATCTCAATACAGTATAGAGCCATTCTTTAGCCAGAGGTACTTTTCCAGAGGTAAAAGTACCCTTTAGCCAGAGGTACTTTTCTTTTTTTGTATTACTTTTTTTTCTTTTTTGAGACAGGGTCTCACTTTGTCACCCAGGCTGGAGCACAGTGGCATGATCTCAGCTCACTACAGCCTCAACCTCCCAGGTTCAGGTCATCCTCTTGCCTCAGCCCCTCAAGTAGGTGGGACTCTGGGCGCTTGCCACCAGGCCCGGCTAATTTTTTGCACTTTTGGTGGAGATGGGGAGTCATCATGTTGCCCAGTCTGGTCTTGAACTTTTGAGCTCAGGTGATTTGCCTTGTTCTCCCAAATTGCTGGAATTACAGGTGTGAGCCACTGCACCCGGCCCAGAGGTATTTTTCTGATGCACAGATTTGATCTTGGCACAGTGATGCATTGACTCTTCACTGCTCTTAGGACAGACTGCAGATGCCTTAACCTGGTCATTCAAGGTCCCCAGGAAATCAGACTTCAATCTTTCTGTGCTTCTTACTCCCACCTCGACTCTCTCCATGGTGATAATGTTTACTTGCCTGCTTTTCCTTCATCCTGCCAGCCTGAGGGCAGGGGCCGTGCTTGCCTTTGAATGGCTAGTGCCTGACAGATGTGGCACAGTGAGCATCTGCTGTAAACTACATTGAAGGTCGTAAAATGGAATCCAGTCCTGTCCTTTGGTCTCATAACTTTGAAACTCTTGCCCTTTCTGATCCTGAGAGTTGCTGATTCTCTGATAGTCTGTGCTGCCAAAATGCAGAGAAGGGCCAGTGGAGGCAGAAGCTGAGATGAGCCTAGAAGGAAGTGAACAGATAACCTGTGGACTATTCAAGAAGATGTCGGCGTTCTGACCTGTGTTTCTCTTGCAGGGTGGCCCTTGGGTAGGGTGACAATCCTGTCTTTGTCCTCATTCCCCACCTTGGTGTGGGTTACTGGCTGCGGGATGAACTGTCGCTCGGAGGTGCTGGAGGTGTCGGTGGAGGGCCGGCAGGTGGAGGAGGCCATGCTGGCTGTGCTGCACACGGTGCTCCTGCACCGCAGCACGGGCAAGTTCCACTACAAGAAGGAGGGCACCTACTCCATTGGCACCGTGGGCACCCAGGATGTTGACTGTGACTTCATCGACTTCACCTACGTTCGTGTCTCTTCCGAGGAACTGGACCGCGCCCTGCGCAAGGTTGTTGGGGAGTTCAAGGTAAGGGTGTGGTACAGCGAGTGGCAGGGGGACCTCGAGTGCCCCGCCACCCCAGCTTGCGTGGACCCAGCCTCCTGAGTGTTGTACTGGGTTCTTTCAGGTTCTGAGGAACAGGTGTGTTGAGTGCTCCTCTTCAGGGGAGGGTGTGTGTGTCTGTGTGTGTGTTAGTGGGGTGGGGTGGAGGAGGGAGACACTCATAAATGTGCCTGAGGGTAAAAGGGAGAGCAGGAAGCCCTAACAGCATTGGCGGCCAGGCCCCTCGGGCCATCCTTGCTTCTGTGGTCTTGACCTTCTCTCTGGCGCAGCTCTCTCTACTTCTGCTTCCACTTTTCCTTTCCCACATGAAACTTCCCCAGAGGGCGGCTTGCTTGGCTCAGGTGGCTGCCATCCAAGATGGAGTGTCCCTTTTGGCAGTGTGGCATGTGTTTGTGAGTGCCTGGGAAGGAAAAACATGGAAGGGACACAGCAGGTTGCTGATGTTGGTCACCTCAGGAGGTGGGAGTGGTAGTGTGGTTTTCCTGTGGTCAGAGTCAGTCAGTGTTTCACCATTTTATTGAGTGGGTACTTTTAAATTTTAAAGTAGCAAAGATAATTTTTCTTTCTTCCTTTTTTTTTTTTTTTGAGACAGAATCTCACTGTGTCACCCTAGTCATGAACTCCTGGGCCTCGAGCAGTCCTCCCACCTCAGCTTTCCCAGCAGCTGGGACCACAGGTGCACACCACCACTACCATCTCCAGCTCATTTTTGAAGAATTTTTTGTGAGGCCTTGTGGCTCACAACCAGTGGTCTCAGCACTTTGGGAGGCTGAGGTAGTCAGATTGCTTGAGCCTAGGAGTTGAAGACCAGCCCTGGAAACATGGTGAAACTCTGTCTCTACAAAAAATAAATTAGTGGGACATGGTGGCACATGCCTGTGGTCCCAGACACTTGAGCAGCTGAGGCGGGTGGATTGCTTTAGCCTAGGAGTTCAAGGCTGCAGTGAGCCACTGTACTTCAGCATGGGCTACAGAGCAAGACCCTGTCAAAAAGAAAACATTTTTTTGTAGAGAACGAGTGTTACTGTGTTGCCCAGGCTGGTCTTGAACTCCAGGCTGGTCTTAAATTACTGGCCTGAGCTGGTGTGCCCATGCCTGTAATTTTTCTTTTAAAGGCATCTGCTGTGGTGTTAGAACACAGGGGAGTGGTGTGTCTGTCATTCCATAAATGTTTGCAGAGCCCTCCACTGTGCTGGGCACTGTGTGCTCATTGCAGGGGGTTGCCCAGTGTCAGGTAAAAGCTATTCCCCTTTGGCCCTCCAAACCCAGAAACGGCAGGTCTATAAGCGGTTTCCTAGTCACCCTCAAGAGAAGCAGCAGCATTCAGCCCTCTGTCCTTCAGGTGTCCGTGAGAGGAAGGTGGAGCAGAGAGGTTAAGAGCATGGGCTTTGGAGCCGGGCTCTACCACCTGGCAAGTGTGTGACCTTGGGCTAGTGGCCTCCACTCAAAATTGGAATAATAATTCTATTTACCTCAAAGGGCGGGTGCACTGCAAGCACTAAATAAGTCAAATATGGGCCGGGCGTGGTGGCTCACGCCTGTAATCCAAGCACGTTGGAGGCCAGGGCGGGTGGATCACCTGAGGTTGGGAGTTCAAGACCAGCCTGACCAACGTGGTGAAACCCCGTCTTTAAAAAAAAAAAAAAAAAAGTCAAATATGTCCAGTGTTTGGAACAGAGCCTGTCACACAGTAAGCATTACAGATGTGTTAGCCATTCAAGGTTACATGACCTTGGTTTGTCAGTGAAGGAGAGCCTCTTCCCTGATGCGTGGTTCAGGATTTAAGGCATCCTTACCCTCTGGGTTGGCATTAACTCAGGTGGAAAGGAGCTTCTCGGTCCTGGGTGCCCTCGGAAGAGGAGTATGGGGCTACCTACACCCATGGGGTGGCAAGGGCAGAATCACTGGACTGGATGGTCATGTTTGCTTCTCAGGGGAGAGGAGGGAGAAGCAGCAGGTATGGTCTGTCCTTGTACTTCCCTTCCCCATTCTGTTGCTTGGTCTCCTTTTTGAGCAAGGATCGCTGGGCTCTACAGTTCCCTCTTCCTGCTCTCATAAAAAGAGACTGTGGACTGGGTGCAGTGGCTTGCGACTGTCATCTCAGCACTTTGGGAGGCTGAAGCAGGAGGATTGCTTGAGCCCAGGAGTTCCAGACCAGCCTGGATAACATAACAATACCCTGACTCTAACAAAATAAAAAAAATTAAAAATTAGCCAAGTGTGCTTATAGTATCAGCTACTCAGGAGGCTGAAGTGGGAGCCCAGGAGTCTGAGGCTGCATTGAGCCATGATTGCTCCACTGCACTCCAGCGTGGGTGACAGAGTAAGGCCAGTCTCTTTAAAAAAAAAATACTGAAAGGATTAGTTTAATTGGCAGTGGAGAAGACAAGTAGAGGTTACAGGGAAGAGGGAGATGTTGACAAGGTGATTTGAGAGAACATTTTGAAGGATATGGGCCAAAGGGGTGGCGGTGTGGAAGGAGAAGGCCTTTAATGTAAAGGTGAAAAGCAAGGATTTTGAAATCAGACAATCCAGATTCAAACCCTGGTCCAGCCATTCATAGGCATGTGACTCTTGCGAGTTATCTTACTCCTCTAAGCCTCGTGGTGCCTGAGTGAGAGTTCACGGGATTTGTTGAGAGGAGCCAGTGGAGTTGTGTGTGTAAAGTTCCTGGCACAGAATACGTGCCTGCAGACCAGTAGTTATTCCTGTAATAATCAGTTCTTCACCAAGCTGGAGGAGTTGGGTTTGGAGACAGATTTTGTTGGTTTGCTTGCACTACACAATTTCAGGCTGGCAGTTTGCTGTGTCACTTCACCCAAATCCTTTACCCTCTCCCAGTCTTGTTTCCTTGCCATCCCTGCGTGATTACTATAGCTAAGAGCGTAATTCCCTGGGGCGTGGAAAGCAGCCCTCACAGGCGGGAGCTCAGAGGCCTCAGCTTTTCATTCGTTTCCTTCTTCCCCAGGATGCACTGCGCAACTCTGGTGGCGATGGGCTGGGGCAGATGTCCTTGGAGTTCTACCAGAAGAAGAAGTCTCGCTGGCCTTTCTCAGACGAGTGCATCCCATGGGAAGTGTGGACAGTCAAGGTGCACGTGGTAGCCCTGGCCACAGAGCAGGAGCGCCAGATCTGCCGGGAGAAGGTGGGCGAGAAACTCTGTGAGAAGATCATCAACATCGTGGAGGTGATGAATCGGCACGAGTACCTGCCCAAGATGCCCACACAGTCGGAGGTGGATAACGTGTTTGACACGGGCTTGCGGGACGTGCAGCCCTACCTCTACAAGATCTCCTTCCAGATCACCGACGCCCTGGGCACCTCCGTCACCACCACCATGCGCAGGCTCATCAAAGACACCCTTGCCCTCTGAGCCCACTGGGTCCCCGGGAGCTCCTCGATGGCTCCCAGACCTTGGCTTTGGGGGATTGTACTGGTAGACCTGTGGGCCTTGGAACCTGCTCTGGGTCATGGGTGAGACTTGGAAGGGGCAGTCGCTGGCTTCGTTTTGTGGTTGCCAGCCTCTGGTCATCCTTTTCACCTTTGCTGACAGTTCAGTCCTGCCTGTACTCTCTCTCCATACCCCTGGTGGGGCCCCCTTCCTTCTCTACTGTATAGAAGAGCCACCACTAGGATGGGGAATAAAGTTGAGAATGTGAGTTTGGGTGGAGCCATCTCCTTGGCTTGTGTCTGCCCCAATGTTAACACTTTCTGGCATTTCTATGAGGACACAGGTGTGTGTTGAGGGCATTGTTCCAAGATGAAGTGGGTGGATGGGATTAAAGGTATATTAAAAACTCTGTCTGGATATTCACACAAAGCAGGTGTTACCCAGATATGGCCATAACCAATCCTGTGAATGAAGGTACATTGGAGGGTGAGGGTCTGTAGCTTTTGGGTGTGACTAAACTGCTTCTCCCTTTTTCTCCACCAGTCTACTCCCTAGTTCAACACTTCCAAACTCACTTTCCTTTTTTTTCTAAACTTTCGTTTTGCAGATTATTTCATCACCCCAGGTATTGAGCCTAGTACCCATTAGTTATTTTTCTGATCCTCTCCCTCTTCCCACCCTCCAAAAGGCCCCAGCGTGCATTGTTCCCCTCTGTGTGTCCATGTGTTCTCATCAGGTAGCTCCCACTTAGATGTGAGAACATGTGGTATTTAGTTTTCTGTTCCCATGTTACCTCCTCCCTTTCTAGGGAAGCCGCGGCATCCATGGCCTTTATGTTAACTGGTCTTGCTTCATCATGGCCCCAGAGAGTACTGTCTCTGCCTTCATAAGGCACACAGATCCCCACGAGCACCAGAAAGGTTATTTGATGTGGGGGGTGTCTGGAGACAGATTGGCCAGCTTGAGACTATCTGGTGACACTTCTTCTAGCTTGGGCTGGGTCTTGCGATTGCCTCGGGAACTCACATTCATTTCCACACCCGCATACTCCAGCCCCCGTTGTGTGCTGTGCGCTCATCGATACAGCCCATGATTCACAATGCTTTTGGGCTGCTTCTGGGCCAGTTCTAACCGGACTAAGTGAATTGTGTGTAGGGAGGGATGCTATAGGAGAAATGGGGTGGGCGTGGGGGGTCTTGTCCATGGTCCTGGAGCAGGGTAGGTATCCAGGATGGCCAGGAAGTGTTTGCACTTGGAATGTGCTTTTCCCATTTCAAGTCACCCTTGGCCACGTGATATTTCGTGAGAAGTTTTGTGACGTTCTACTCTTGATCTCTGGGGCATCAGAGAGTTGGAGGATTCAGGAGGGGGGTTTATAGTTGGAGAAGGCCTATTCGTAGCAAGTTCTTAATAGCATGTGACCCCCACTTGGCATGGTGCACTTTGGGCACTCTTCCTGTTTTCCTCCCAGCCAGCCATCAGCTAATCTAATCCATTATGAGGGGTTGACTAGTTCAGGTGTTGGCTGGCAGTGACTTTATTTTGTAAAAGAGGACTCAAGGCTTGCTATGGAATTTTTTGGTAGACCTGGCAGGAGGGTCTTCCTTCTCTGTCTGCTTTTCCAGTCTGTGCTTTTCTGCAGCTGGACTCTGCTCCACTCTCCCACCCTGGCTTGGCCGTGGACACCTAGCTGGCAGTGGGCTGCCTGGTGCACGGCACAGCAACGTTTCCATCCCTTCCGGCGTTGTGATTTCCCTGAAGTGGGGGACTGATTTATCCAGGGTCAGGCCTGGAGTCCTGGTGGCTCAAATCTGTGCTCTCCTGTTGGTCTGTAAATGTGGCTCTCCTTGGCGTGTGGGGCCTGAGAAAAGGTGTGGGGTGGACCTTGAAGTCCCCATGCTTTGCTCTGCTCTGCCTGAATGTCTCCCTGCTGTGGAGTCTGCAGGAGGCATTGGCCTGCTCGTCCAGCCCCAGGAGGCTTCCGGAAGGGATGATGGACAAGGAAGGGTGGGAGTCGCTTATCCTCAGGGCTGCCTGTGTGCCTCCTGGCTCAGCAGTCACCTGGGCCACCTGGCAGCAAAGAACTTTGGTCTAGGGACAAAAAGCCCAAGAATGGGGACAGTCACCTTTGTCTCCTTTGCCTTGTGTCCTGCTCAGAGGGGCAGCACCACAGCCTGCACGTGGGATGGGGTCTGAGGATCTTATCAGGGCTCTGCCCAGGTGGACCTCTTGGCCCTCTTTGCGAAGGGGAGGGACTCTTGGGGTCAGGGCTCCTGGTTTTGGCTGGCTGGACTCGCCTGGGGGTGCCTATGGGCCTTGGGGAGGAGAAGAAATAAGGTGGCCCCGGCCGCGGCGTCTCGGCCTGTGGAGAAGGGGCGGTAGCCCACAGCGGCTGGAGCTCTTGGTCTAGGAAGGGCACAAGCACTGTGCGCAGAGGGTGGGGGCGTAGGGCGCCTGGGGTCCGCCCCTTAGTTCCCTCCCTGACGCAGCCGTCTGTCCGCCCGCCTGGGCTCCCGCACATCTTGCGATCCCACCACATCTGGGCAGCCGGCGCTGGAGCATGAACGGCTCTCAGGAGGGCACTGCGGCGGGGGCCGCCTGGCTGAGCTCCTGCTGCAACCAGTCGGGGTCGCCGCCAGAGCCCCCCGAGGGGCCGCGCGCGGTGCAGGCGGTGGTGCTGGGCGTGCTGTCCCTGCTGGTGCTCTGTGGGGTCCTGTTCCTGGGCGGCGGCCTCCTCCTCCGCGCCCAGGGCCTGACAGTGCTGCTGGCCCGTGAGCAGCATGCATCCTGCGAGCCCGAGCCCGGCAGTGCCCGTGGAGAGGACGGCGATGACGACGACCACCCCTAGGCGCCCGGTTGCGCTCGGAGGTCGGCAGTCCCCATGCTGCCTCAGACTCTGCGCGGACAGCTGCTGCGGTCCCTACCCCTTTTCCGAAGCGGCACGCCCCACACAGGTGAGAGGGCAGGGAGCGGGAGTACGGGCTCGGAGGCTCGGGGGCGGGGGGGGGGCTACAGTAGCTTCCTTACTGAGGGGCTTATCGGGGCGCAGCAAGGCACCCGTCTTCAGCGACTCTGGTTCCTAGCTCCATAAGTCCACGGCGGGTGGGGCTGCAGCCACCCAGGTGTGCGGGATCAGGAGGTGGCTGCCCCGCCCCGGATGGTGTCTACTGCAGCTCTGGCCCCCTCTTCCCGTCTTAAGTTTTCCCACCTTATGCCCTTTTTCTAGGAACAGAGGCTGCTGTGCAACTGTAGGGTGGTTGTGGAGGCAGGAGGATGACAGAGGAGGGAGTCTGGAGGCCACAGTGTGCTTTGAGGGCTTCTTCCCTGGACCCTGCCCTCACCCCCACGGTCTGCATCTGCCCCAGCCCCTATAGGTCCTAGGCCCAACTCTGCACTCCACCGGGCTGAGGAGACAGGCAGACAGCTTCAGCCTTTGGCCTCAGCTTCCTGAAGCCTTTTCCCTGGAAGGGGGCTTGAGGGAGATTCTTTGCCTGGACTTCCTCTTGAGACAGGGAGGAGAGTGTGGTCATGTTTGAGGGCAGAGCCAGGGGCCTGGGTGGCCCTGGGAATGGGGAGGTGTGTGGAAGGCTCTTCCCTGGCCCCTGCTCATGTCGTGGAGCAGTGGGGTGGGGGAGCAGATGTAGCCCAGAGCAAGGAGCTTTGTGTGGTGCGTGTTGGGGGGTGTGGATGGCAGGGTTCCCGGCAGCTGGGGGGCCTCAGAAGCACTGCTCCAGGAAGCGAGGCTGAGGACTCCCAGCTGTGGGGGCTCTCTTTGGGTGTCTCGCTCTGTCTCTTCAAGGACAGGAGCCATCTGGAGGGAAGGGCCTGGATGACCCGAGGTCAAGGTAACTACAGGCCAAGGCCACCTGGGAAGAGCCACAGAGGCTGCAGAGGCCTTCACTGTTCCTTCCCTCTGTTCAGCTTTGCACCTAGGAGCCCCTGGGGGTTTCTGTGGGTGGGAGTGTTTGTTTGTCGGGGGTGACTTTGGCCTCTCTTGCCCCCTGATTCTGGAGCCCCTCCCCTGCTTGTCTGGGGTAGGGCAGGGTCCCGGTTTTCCTCCAAGAAAGGAGTCAGGCTGGGTGCCTGTGAGGGGCAGATGGAGGATGCGGGCAGGTGCAGCTAAGCAGCTGCGAAGCTGACGACGACGTGCGATCTCTGCCCAGCAGCCCAGGATTTGGCATTAATCCTGGGCAGCGGTGCCACACTGGCCTTGCTGAGCCAGGGACTTCTCAACTCAGGGCCGCTGCCCCAACCCCCCAAGAAGGAGAGCTGTCCAGGGCCCTTAGGGGTGTGTGCCACGTGTGTGTTACTGCATCTGGCACAGTCAGGGGGCTGGGCCCAGGGGACATGTCCCCCTCCCTTCTCTGGGGGATAGGATGGGAACTTTCTCTCTTGATTGTACCCAGTTTCTCCCAGATGCCTTGCCTGTCACCCTCTGGCCCCATACTCTCCTCTCCTTTCCTAGCTGGGAGAGAGGGTCTCCAGATCACTGGGAACCCCTTCCTTTTACATACAGGGAAGCTCAGAGAACAGTAAGTGACATGCTCATGTGAATGACAGAGCCGGAAGCAGACCCTGGGCCCTGATTCCAAGTTCACAGCCCATTCTGGCACTTGGGGGCCCCTCTTGTTCTGTCCTTCTCCCCTGCTTTCCTATCACTCTTTGAGATGCTGGTGCAAAATATGGCCTCTCTTCATACATTTGCGAATCAGGAATGGACCCCCAAACCCCTGTGTCACTGTCCCCTTCCTGTCCTTGCTTCCCCAGGGCCCTCCCTACCCTCTGTCTACAGGGAGCAGTCTTCCAGATGCCAGCAACAGCTCCCCAGCCAGCTGGGCTCAGCTTTCCTGGCCTGAACCTGAGGGGGGATGGGCTCAGAGGGTCAGCTGGAATAAACATCCATGGAAAAAAATCCAAGCAGTCAGAGCCGGGGATCAGGGCTGAAGGCTGATGACCTTTGGTTTGGCCTTTGGGCTCAAGTTGCTGTGGTGTGAGGGTATAGAGCGATTTGGTGCTGGGAAGGGCTCTGCCCCCAGCATCTTCATGTCTGCTCACACCCAGGACAGGGTTGGGGCGGGGGATAGAGGCGGGGGCAACGGCTTTCTTCATCCAACTTCCTCCTGTTGCTGTTCCTGGGCCTAGGGCTTGGAAAGGAGGGTGTGGGGTGTGCCAGAGACCTCAGTGTTCCTTCGGGAAGAGACTGAGATGTTTGCCATGGAACTCTGACCCCAGTCAAGGCTGTCAGGCTGAGTGGGCAGGAAAGAATGTGGAAAATTGGGAAGTGGGTGCTGCTGTCACCCCATCTCTCAGGCTCCAGCTGGGAGTGAGAGGTGGGGGGATGGGTGCAGGCCTGAGCGCCAGGGAGAGAAGCCAGGTACTTGGAATCCCAGCCAGCTCCCTTAGCCTGCATCACCCATGGGGGAAGGGCTGGGGCGGCTGATGGGTTCAGATCTTGCCCTCACCTTCCTCCAGCCCCTGAGATTTTCCCTAAGCTGGGAAAGGCTGTGAGGGGTTTATGCAGTCCCTTCCTCACCATCCACATTGTGCAGCTCCCTCTCCAGCAATGATGGGGGTGGCTCTCTCTACAGATTCCTGAGCCCTGCGTCAACTGCTGACCAGAAAGCCCATTCTCCTGCTGCCGCTCTAGGGAACCCATGCCACCCTCAGCCCATTCTTGGTGCAGATGACAAGACTGGGAGATACCTGGCTCATGGTGAGACCTCAACCTGGGATCCTTGCACCCAGCCACTGCCTCTGAACTTCTCTGCTGGACTGCCGGAAGTGCTCGGTGTGGGCCTGCACGCTCCCAGCCTGCTTGGGGCCTGCTGCATGTCCTGGGCACTGAAGTGGCCACACGTCCTGGATGCCTGGCGCAGCAGGTACTGGCTGTGCCCTCTGCCTTCTGGCCTCTGAGGACATGAGTGCACACCTGTCCTGTCTGGTGTGAGGCAGCAGTGGTCTGACAGTGACCTGCCCCTGCTCCGAGTCAGTGCCTCCCATTTGCAGGCCTGTGGCGCCTCCACCATCCAGGAATGCTGCATCACTTTCTGTGGCCCGTTATTAAATATGCTGGTAATGCAAGTTTCAGGTCTACCGTCTATGTCTCCAGCCCTTGACTCTAGGAATTAGTGGTTTGTTCCCCGGCTCCCCTCCAGTTTGACCTGCTTCTAGCATATATAGCAACCCCAGCCCCTGTCCCCTGGCCTCTCCTCAGTGGTGGCCTTTCCCTTTGCACCCTCAGATCCACATCTTCCAAGGGTGGGTGTGAGGTGGGGGTGCAGAAAGCCACCCTCTCGCCAGCACTCGGCTGCCCCCGTGTGGCCAGTGTGGGCAAGAGCACCGCTTCATTCAACCACTCACTGTTGGGGTCTCATCAGAGTCCAGCCTGAGCCCTGGCTTTTGAGAGTGGATTTCGTGAACATATGCATGGAATTCTAGATTGCAAAACCTTCCTAAACCCCAGTCTCTGTTTATAAAATGGCGATGACAATATCACTGGTTTGTCATTGACCAAATAGGTAACGTGCTTGTTCATTGAAAAAAGTCTTTCTGCACGGCAATCATCCTATAGCATCATTATTTTCCCTAAATCTGACCATCCCCAGAGAAGAGAAAGAAGAGAAGAGAAGAGAGGAGAAGAGAAGAGGGAGAAGAGAAGAGGAGAGGAGAGAAGTATAGAACTCACCAGGAGAGGAGAGAAGTATAGAACCAGGAGAGAGGCATAGAACCAGGAGAGAGGCAGAGAACCAGGAGAGAGGTAGAGAACCAGGAGAGAGGTGTAGAACCCGCCCTCTCTTCCTGGGAACACTTCATCATATTCTCTTTTTCATGAGTGTTTACTGAGTGATCGCTCTGTGCCAGGCATGCTCCGGGGCATGGGGATGAGGAGATAAACAAGACAGAGCCGCTGCCCCTGAAGAGCTCACAGTCTAGTAAAGAGCTGTGCTCACAAAACTGAAGTTAAAATAGACAATGAAAAGAGTCCAGAGCAAAAGAGCAGAGAGTGAGAGCTCTGCTGGGGTTAGCAAAGCACAACTCACAGAGGAGGTGGCATCACCACTGGGCATTCACCTGGCAAGAAGGGGGCAAGAGCATTTCAGGCAGAGATTTGGAGGGGTGAAGCATCGAGCTTTGGAAGCAGGTGGGCTGGGGCAGGGTGGGCAAGGGAGGCGTGACCAGGGCGGTGGGTAGGGCCGGCCTGGGCAGGAGTTGGAGATTACCCCAGGAGCAGCGAGGCGTCTGGAGGGTTTCAAGCTGGAAGTGACATGGTAAGATCTGGATCTTAAAGAAATGAGGGGTAAGTTTGTGGTGGGGGTAGCAGGCTGGAAGTAGAGAAGAGGCAAGGAGGCTGTTGTCAAAACCCAGCAAAAATGATGGTCGCCTGGACTGGGGGTAAGAAGAAGGCCATAACTGGGACACTGGCTTTGGTCACTGATTGGATGTGAGGGATGAGGGAGAGGGAGGAGGGGAAGATGATGCTCTGGTTTCCGGTCTGAATACTGCGTGTGTGGTGGTGCCACCCACTGAGAGGATGTGTTATCAGTTAGGACTTTTTTGGTCTGAATTTATAGAAAACCCAAATTATATTTGGCTCAGGCAGAAGGGAATGTATTGGCCCATGTAACTGAAAAGTCCAGGGGCGGCTCTGGCTGCAGGGCCAGCGTGATTCAGGGCTCCATGGTGGGAGCAGGCCTCAGTTTCCCTCCTCCTGTAGCTCTGCTTGTCTGTGTCGACTTCTGGCAGTAGAGTCTGGTGGTCGAGAGCAAGGACTCTGGAATCACATGGCCTGGATTTGAATTCTGGCACCGTAGTGATTAGCTGAGCAGCCTGGCAAGGCCCTTAACCTCTCTGTGGCTCAATTCCCTCCTCTTTAGGGGGCCTAGCTCGTGCCATGTTTTGTTAGGACAAAGTAGGATCCACACATGTAGGGTGCTTGGCACATACCTGATGCCAAGAAGATGCGTGTGAGTGTTGACGGTGTGCGTTCCCGGCCTCCACGTGAGGTAGACGTTGGCTTTACGGCCTCTCAGGTTCAAACCTATCAGGAAAGAGGGATGTCTTCTCCCATGTCACTTGGACCAAACCCCGGAGTTTGCTGCCATTGAGCCTATTTGACTCTGTGCTAACCCTGAAACAGTCCTACGCTGAGAATATGGAATGTTCTAGACTTTGGTCACATGCTATACTTGGATTGGGGTAGAGGTGGCAGGAACACCACAGACCACAGGGTCCAAAGTAGGGGGCTGTCTGTTCACCAAAGCTGGGCCTGGTCAGTCCTGGGGTGAACAGATGCTGGGTGGCCACGAGCTAACCCATGTCCGCTGCTGATGGGGCATGGGCAGAGGGGTAGCCGATGAGCTCAGCTGCGGCACCTTGAGTTGGAGGGGAGATGTCAGGTGGACAATGAGTGTATAGGACTGGAGTTCAGCAGAGAGAGTTCTGAGCCCTGATGCTGCTGGAGGTGGAAAGTGAAGCTGCAGGAATGCATCAGAATGAGGCGAGGAGGCAGGAGATGGCGGCTGCAGCCCTGGTAGACCACTACTTAAAGGCAGGGGCAGGAGAGGAGCACTCAGGGAGGTGGGAGGGAGGCCGAGGAGTGGGCTCTCTTGGCAGCTGAGGAAGAGAGGATTTTGGAAACTGAGGGATTGGCCAGGGGCCTCCATGCCCCGAGCAGTTCTGGGGTGCTGGGAGGGGACCTTCTGCCTGGGGCCTTGGAGGGAAGAAGTGGGGAAGACTTCTGCCCAGCTGAACTGCTCCCACCCCCACGCCTCAGCCTCCAAACAAAGCTCCATACAGAAGGAGATGGTGCCGTGGCTGCCTGTGGCCTGCCAGCCCCTGCAGGGGGAGGAACAGACTTGCTAGGACACACTCCGTCATGCTATGTGAATGCTTTCCCAGGCACCTGTCTCATCTAGGCATAATCAGACAATATAAAATCAAACAAACACGCAAAAAGGATCCTTATCCTGCTCCACAGCTGCCAGGCTGCCCTTCCCAGTCGCATCTGACTTCCGCAAGGCTTCTGCGAGTCCTGCCAGGAGGCCGAGGCTGCAGCTGCATGCCCACGCCCACGCCCACGCCCACGCCCCCTCTGGGTGTCCACCAGCCCCAGCTCAGAGCTGTGGCCCCTCGAGATCCCTCTTTTACAGGCTGTGCTTTATGGCCACGCCTTTGACCCTTTCAACCTGCTCACTCTGACATTGTCACTCTGGTCCCTTGACCTCTTTTACCTCTGCTTCCTCCCTGACCCTCAGCCCCTTCCTGCCCCGCTGCCCCACTTCCAGTGTAGATTGCATGCACATTACCTCAGTCACTCTCTTGCCATGTCCTAACCTCACTCCATCCACAGAACCATCCTGGTGAAACCTGAACCCTGGATGACTGCAACTCTCTGTTCTTTGAACTTTTACCCAAGCTGCTGCTGCCCCCAAAGAACATCACACCCCTGAGCAGAGTGACGGCACTGAGGATGGTCACCAGGTCACACTGCCTGGCCCTTGCCACAGCCAGCTCTCTCTCCTGGTGCATTGCTGCAAGCTTTCCTGCTCTTTCAAACCTGACCTGCCGCCTCCCAACTCGGCTCAGGTGGCCTCTCCTCCTCCTACTTCCCATGGAAAAGAAGTGGGCACAGGAGGGCCAGGCCCCCGCCCCTGCAGCCCCTCCACCCCGCTGCTGAGCCACCCCCCCCCCACCCAACCCCCTGCTTCCTCCTTAACTTGATTCTTCAGTTGCTCCTCTGCTGGCTGTCGCGCCCAAGCACACTCCGGTTTCTGCCACCTTAAAATAGCGCTCTTTTGCACCCACTGCCGCCTCCGGTTACTATCCTATGTCTCACTTGTCTCTATAGCCAAACTTCTCCAAAGAGTTACCCACGCTTGCTGTCCCCACTTCCTGGCCTCCTGTTTATGTCTCCATCCTCTTCAGCCTGGCCTCCACCCTGCCTAACCTGACGGCCAGGTCATCAGATCCCCTGGGTGGTTGCTCCAGAAGCTGCTCTCCCGGCCACTTCTGCGGTGGCTGACCCCTTCTCACAGCTCTCCTCCTGTTCCTGTGGCAGTTCCCACAAAAGCTAGGTGCCATCAACAGGATAGGAGGAGACTGTGGGCTCCAGAACCCTGCTGGGTTCTCCATCCTTAGGAAAATGAGATACTGATCACACGCACCTGGTGACACTCAAACGAGATGAAGTGCACCTCAGTGCCTAGGCACCTGGGCTCTGGAGCGCTGCCAGGTTGAATCCAGGCTCACTCAGCTCCTAGGCCTGCCCTTGGGGCATCTCCCCTGTCTCCTTGAGAGTCTTGTACCAGGGTTTCCTCTTTCTTCTCCTAACACCAAGTTCCTCCGGGCTCTCCCCCAGGCCTTCCCCTGGGCTCCCTCCACTTTCCCTGGATGGAAATCACCATGTCTCTGCCCATGGCTCTGAAATCAGCAGCCCCAGTCTAACCTGGCCCCTGAATGCCACGTTAATCTGCCCACCCATTCTACAGAGATTAATTGGGCAGGTACTGTCCCAGGCACTAGAGAACATGTTGTACGTGGGACGGGGGTCGCTGTCCCACAGAGCCTGCAGACTTGCTGGTGGGAAGGGCCCTTTGGTGCGACTGTAAGCAAATGCATGAGGTGCCTGCAGAGAGTGATTGTGCTGCAAGGGAAAGACAGCAGGGTGACGGGATGGAGACCTGTGGGTGACTTTGGTGAAGGTGGCCAGGGAAAGCCTCTCCAAGGAGATGACACTTGAGCTGAGACCTGACCTGTGAGGACACTCCAGCCAGGGAAGATCTGGGGCACAGTGTTCCTGCCAGAGGGACGGGAAGCTCCTGGGGTGGGAATGAGCCTGGTGTGTCTGAGGGGCAACCAAGAGGCTAGTGCGGGTGGGGAAGGAATGTGGTCGGGGTGGAAGGCGCCAGAGCACGCCCACAGCCAGGTTCTTCTCTTGGGAGCCATCTCCCTGGCAGGTTCTGCATCTTAGAGGATGGTTTCTCCACCCCAGCAGCTGTCCCTGATTCCCCTCTGCAGCCAGCGTGTCACCAAATATGGTCCTTTCTGCCTGATGGAAAACTTCATTCCATGTCCCCAGCCACCACCTTGCCTTGCACCTGGTCCCCGTGTCCCCTGGGGCTTCTCAGCCCACCCATCCTCCACACTGTCGTCACAGTCATCTTTAGAAGAGGAGCATTCTGTCCGGCTGCGCTGCCAGTCCCTGTTTCACACTCCCTCAATGTGGCGTCCACTGCTTATAGGATGGCATCTTCCTGTAGCCCCCAAACGGCTGCCCTCCTGGGTCCCCTGCTCCTGCATCTCTCGATACCGTCCCTCACGTGCTCCACCATCTCCAGTCTTCTGGGCCTTTGACGATGCTGTGCCCACCCCTCTGCCAGGCACTGAGACTTCAGTGGCCATGGAGGAGTGCTAGGCTTCAACCATTCACCTGCTTACTCATCCAGCTGCCACTGCTTGTAAAGCTGGTACCACATGCCAAGCACTGCTCCAGGCACCGAAAGAACAAAACCGGTGGAATTCCCTGCCCCTGTGCTGCCTGCTTTCTTGTGAGGTGAGACGGATGATAAACCACACAATTTAAAAATAGAGCCTGTCAGATGGCATATTAGCTCCTGGGGCTGCCCTGACAAATACCACAAGCTGGGTGGCTTTAAACAGCAGAAATGTATTCTCTGATCATTCTGGAGGCCAGAAGTAGGAAAGTTAGGTGCTGGCAGGGCCATGCTCCCTCTGAAACCTGTAGGGGGGTCAGGCACAGTGGCTAACACCCCTAATCCCAGCACTTTGGGAGGTTGAGGTAGGAGGATCACTTGAGTCCAGGAGTTCAAGGCAACATAGTGAGACTCCCTCCCCCATCTCTACAAAAGCATTAAAAAATTAGCCGGATGTGGTGGTTCGTGCCAGCTACTCTGGAGGCTGAGGCAAGAGAATCGCTTGAGCCTGGAAGGCTGAGGCTGCAGTGAGCTGTGATTGTGCCATGCACTCCAGCCTGGGTGACAGAGTGAGACCCCCCATCTTCAAAAAAATAAAACAAGCTGGGCGCAGTGGCTCATGCCTGTAATCCCAGCACTTTGGGAGGCCGAGGCGGGCAGATCACCTGAGGTCAGGAGTTCGAGACCAGCCTGACCAACCTGGTGAAACCCTGTCTCTACTAAATACAAAAAATTAGCTGGGTGTGATGGCGCATGGCTGTAATCCCAGCTACTCAGGAGGCTGAGGCAGGAGAATTGCTTGAACACAGGAGGCAGCGGTTGCGGTGAGCCAAGATTGCGCCGAGCCAAGATTGCGCCATTGTACTTCAGCCTGGGCAACAAGAGCGAAACTCCTCTCTAAATAAATAAATAAATAAATAAATAAATAAATGAAGAAAGAAATAAATAAAACTAAAATGAAAAATACCTTCAGGAGAATCCGTCCTTGCCTCCGCCTGGCCTCTGGTGGTAGCTAGTAATATTTGGCATCCCTCGGTTTGCAGCTGCGCAGCTCAGCTCTGTCTCACCATGTGGTGTGCTTCCCAGGTCTCCTTCTCCAAATTTCTTATAAAGACACCAGTCATTTTGGATTTGGGGGCCCGCTCCAGTCCAGTATGGCCTTATCTTAATCTAACTAATGACACCTGCAATGATCCATCCTACTTCCAAATCAGGTCACATTCTGAAGTTCTCGGGGTTAGAACTGTAGCGCATCTCTTTTTGGGGGGACACAGTTCAACCTAAGGAGCAAAGTAGGGAGGGCGCATGGAGAGAGCAGGGGAAAGGCTGGAATTGTAAATGGAATCATCAGGGAAGGTGTCGTCAGAAAGGTGTTATTTATTTATGTATTTATTTTTGAGATGGAGTCTCACTCTGTTACCCAGGCTGTAATGTGACAGTGCGATCTTGGCTCACTACAGCCTCCACCTCAGCTTAGCCAACTCTCTCTTTTCTTGTTTTTATTTTTATTATTATTTTTTCTTATGAAAATAGGGTCTCATTCTGTCGCCAGGCGAGAGCGCAGTGGCGCAATCCCGGGTTCAAGCGATTCTTCTGCCTCAGCCTCCTGAGTACCACCAACTTGGCTAATTTTTTTTTTTTTTTTTTTTGAGACGAAGTCTCAGTCTGTCACCAGGCTGGAGTGCATTGGCTCAATCTCGGCTCACTGCAACGTCTGCCTCCTGGGTTCAAACGATTCTCCTGCCTCAGCCTCCCAAGTATCTGGGACTACAGGCATGTGCCACCATGCCTGGCTAATTTTAGTATTTTTAGTAGAGACGGGGTTTCACCACATTGGCTAGGATGGTCTCAATCTCTTGACCTCGTAATTTGCCTGTCTTGGCCTCCCAAAGTGCTGGGATTACAGGTGTGAGCCACCACACCTGGCCAACCTGGCTCATTTATATTTTTGATAGAGACTGAGTTTCACCATGTTGGTCAGGCTGGGTCAGGCTGGTCTCAAACTCCTGACCTCAAGTGACCCACCCACCTCGGCCTCCTACAGTATTGGGATTATAGGCGTGATCCACCATGCCTGGCCAAGAAGGAGAATAGTCTCATAAGACCTAAATGAGAGTGAGCAATAGAGTGGGGAGGGGGCAGGAGGAAGCACTTCAGGCCATGGAAGAAGTGCTCAGACCCAGAGGAGGAGTGTGCCTGCTGTGGTCGGGGAACCGCAGGGAGACACAGGGTGCTGTAGTGGTGAGCAAGGGAGCACTGATGGGAACACAGAGAGGCTGCTGGTGAAGGGGGTCTGCCATGGAGAGCCAGAAAATGGACTTGTCTTGCACATTTTTCTCAGGAAGACACTGAAGACTGTGCTCTACCCAAACCAGAGTGTCAACGTGGAATGATGGTGACCTCTTCATGCTCTGGGAGAGAGGAAAGACCAGATAGCTGGTCTCTAAGCTCTCAGGCCAGAGAGTGGGGCAGTCTTGCTGGCTGGAAGTCCACAGATGGCCAGCGAGAGGGGCAGCTTCTTTTTGAATACAGTCCCCAAGCTTGGCTGCCATCCCCACCACCTCCCAATACACACTGAACCTCACTGGACGCCCAAGATGTATTTTAGTGAAGGATCAAGTAAGGGTTCCAAACCCACAAAGGAGACGGAGGTTAGCCAACTCTCTCCTTTCTTGTTTTTATTTGTATTTAATTTTTCTTATGAAAACAGGATCTCACTCTGTCACCAGGCTGAAGTGCAGTGGCGCAATCACGGCTCACTGTAGTCTCAGACTCCTGGGCTCAAGTGATCCTCCCATCTCAGCCTCCCCAGTAGCTGGGACTATAGGCATGCACTGCCACATCTGGCTATCTCCTTTCCAACGTATACAGCTCCCTGACGTTTTTGCTCCACGGTCCCCTATGTGTTCCCATCATGGGTTTCAGGTTTCAGGCGGCCATTCAGGGAGCTGTCCTCAGCCTGAGCTTCTCCACAGGAGGAGATCCTGGGGGCTTCAACTCCAGCTTCATCTTTCTCTGCTGGAATCTCTCTCTTCTTGAGCAACCCAAACCCCTTCACCCCTGCGAGAGCTACTCTTTGTTGAAGTCCACAGTCTATGTGAATTCTCCTCTTTTCGTGACTTTGAACCCATTCCTTGCAAAACAGTCTGGCTCAAGGTGGATGTACCTCCTTCTTGGACTGGTTTGCATGATAAGAGCCACTGTATTAGCTGGGAACTTCCCTGCCAGAGCCATCTGCTCGAATGCCAGCTCCGTTAGGATGGCGATTTCTGCGGTTTTGTACTGAACATAGAGACCCATGGGGAAATATGCTATTGAACAAATGGCACTGCCCTTAAATTTCTCCGTCGATCACAGAATGGAGTGGGGGGGGGGCACTGTAAATGTATCATAGCTCCTTAACTTTCTTAAGCAAAAATGCGTTAACTTTCAGAAATGTCCTAGAATCTCAAGGAGGCACATTGGAGTTGGTCATATGACACGCTGCGGGCGTGAACAGAAGATTTAGGAAAGTGTTAACAGCAAAGTTTAAAGAGGACAGCTGGTAGACCTACTGTCACGCTCATCTTTTGGATTTAGCAATAATGAAGTTTTGTGAGGAAATCAAATAACCCCAAAATGTTTTCAAGGCTGTCAATTCTTTAATTATCACTCTTCATGGATTTTCATTTTTCCCAGTGTGCAGGCGGGGTGGAGAGGGACATGGTCTGTAATTGATTGAAAATTTAAACAGCATGCTCTTGTACCCCAGAGGGCGCTCCAGAGGCTATGAAAACATGTGGGCTAGACTCAGCCACTTCAAAAGCACAGGTGGCTGGTGAATTTCGAATGTATCTTTTTGTTTCAAATGTCTTTGTCACAGACCAAATGTTACAAGAATTGCAGGGGCAATGAATTAAAAGTAGAAACAATATTTCATCCTTTGTCATTCCAGAGAAATGATGAATATTTCAAAACCATTTGTCAGAAAGTAGGGAGTTAAGTCCCACTTCTCCTCCCCCAGACCAAGGCAGTGTTTCCTTCAGTGGGTTCCAAGGTCCCCTAGCTCCAAGGGACTTTCGTGGATGTTACTTGAAAAAAGGGTGGTTAATAAACTTGGGGATTTTGTGTTAAGCAAAGATAAACAGGCTTCTTTATTGTAGTTCTTTAAATAAGCATTACTATGCCAATATTATAATGACTTTAAAAGAGAGATAGAGGATTTCACAGCAGATTTGGCCAAATAATTATTTTTCCTCCTTTTCTTAGAGGAGTATCTCATGGGACCGCCATTCCAACAGACATGCTTTGGGAAACATTCTAAAACCTTCCCTTTCAAAGAGTAGAAACATTTTAGAAAAAAAAATAAAATAAAATCATGCCACTTCAGATGCATTTCCTTTGCTTTGTCAGGACAACAGTATAAAATTAATTTTATGGCCAGGCATGGTGGCTCACACCTGTAATCCCAGCACTTTGGGAGGCTGAGGCAGGTGGATCACCTGAGGTCGGGAGTTTGAGACCAGCCTGACCAACATGGTGAAACCCCATCTTTACTAAAAACAAAAAAACTAGCTGGCCGTGGTGGCAGGTGCCTGTAATCCCAGCTACTCAGGAGACTGAGGCAGGAGAATTGCTTGAACCCAGGAGGCAGAGATTGCAGTGAGCTGAGATTGTGCCACTGTACTCCAGCTTGGGCAACAGAGTGAGACTCCAACTCAAAAAAAAAAAAAAAGAATTTTAATTTTATTTCCAAGGATTGTAACGCCATATTACTAAATTTAAATTTACTTGTTTCACCCCTCCAAAGAGTGATTTAGAAAACACACATTTTGGAACTACAACTTATATGAAACAAACCTCTACAGGGAGTGAAGACTAAGTATGTTTGATAACTTCATACAGGATGGAAATGCCCCATAATTTCATATTTGCTGCAACTATTTTACCCAAACTTTGTTGTACTCTGCGGTTCTGGCGACTTGGCTGGCTTTCCTTTAGCATGGTTGTCAAAAGGAAGGCCCGTTCCTTGCAGGCAGGCCATTTTGTTTGCTGATCTCTACGGCAGCTCAGTAACCTTGTTGTCTAAAACGAACTGACCCAGAGACTGGGGTCAGTAGCCTGGGCCGCTGGCTGAGGTATGGGGATTTGGGGCCAAGCCCACGGAGCCTAAAGGCCTGACTTGCGTCTCTGCTGGGAAGTTGGCTGTATTGGCCAAGAGACTGGTAATGTTTCACTAAATCAATCGAGCTTATCTTGGTATGTTTTTACCATGTTATACACTGGGAACTTCAGCTTCTGAGTTGTAATGCTGGCTTCTGTGGTTATGGCTGGCGATTGTCATGTCGGCTCTATCGCTGGGCTAACATAATGGAAATAGACAGGTTCTTTATTTTTATTTTTTTGTAGGGACGGGGTTTCACCATGTTGGTCAGGCTGGACTTGAACTCCCGACCTCAAGTGATCTGCCCACCTCAACCTCCCAAAGTGCTGAGATGATAGGTGTGAGCCATTGCGCCCAGCCAGATTCTTTATTCAACTAGATGATCATTAACAAAAGCAACGCTTTTGGAAAAAACTGGCCAGTTGCGATGGCTCACGCCTGTAATCCCAGCACTATAGGAGGCCAAGGCAGGTGGATTACCTGAGGTCAGGAATTTGCGACCATCCTGACCAATATGGTGAAACCCTGTCTGTACTAAAATATAAGAATTAGCTAAGTGTGGTGGCAGGCACCTGTAATCCCAGCTTCTCGGGAGGCTGAGGCATGAGAATTGCTTGAATTAGGGAGGCAGAAGTTGCAGTGAGCCAAGATTGTGCCACTGCACTCCAGCCTGGGCTATAGAACAAGACTCCATCTCCAAAAAATTAAAAAAAAAAAAAAAGAAAAGAAAAGAAAAGAAAAAGAAAAATATAACTTGAGCAATTCCCACAAAGCTTTTTGAATTATTATTATTATTTGAGACGGTGTCTTGCTCTGTCACCCAGGCTGGAATGCAGTGGTGCAATCTCTGCTCACTACAACCTCTGCCTCCCAGGGTTCAAGCGATTTTCCTGCTTGAGCCTCCTGAGTAGCTGGGATTACAGGCTTGTGCCACCACAGCCAGCTAATTTTTTGGTATGTATTTTTAGTAGAGACAAGGTTTCATCATGTTTCCCAGGTTGGTCTCAAACTCCTGACCTCAGGTAATCTGCCTTCTTTGGCCTCCCAAAGTGCTGGGATTACAGGCCTGAGCCACTGCACCCGGCCAACACAAGGCTTTTTTTCTTGCTGGGTTAAGGCTCACTCAAAGAGGGAAACTCTTACACGCACATCCAAGTAACCTGCGCTTTTGTACCCGTGGGATGTTGGTCAAGCTATGGCTTGGCCTCCAAAGGCACGGCTGCCGACCATTGGCCGCTCCTCCCTCCTGCTGTGCTCTCACCTCTTGGCCTCTGCAGCACCCTTTGCTGTCCTCACCTCCTCTGTTTTCAATCAGTGCAGGTGTTCTCTGGATTTAGTGGAGCTTCTGTCTCTCCTCTGGGTCTCTCATTTTAAGGTCCAGCTTGAGCATCTTCACATGGTGCTGGGTTTCAAGAAGTTCATTGATGTCCTTCTGCTGTAATATGACCAATGGTCAAAGCAGGTCACAAGGCCTGTCCAGATTCAAGGAGAGGGAACACAGACTGCACACCCCTGCAGTTATTTTGAGACGAAGTCTCACTCTGTCGCCAGGCTGGAGTGCAATGGCGTGATCTTGGTTCACTGCAACCCCTGCCTCCCGTGTTCAAGTGATTCTCTTGCCTCAGCCTCCTGAGTAGCTGGGATTACAGGCACCCACCACCACGCCCAGCTAATTTTTTGTATTTTAGTAGAGATGGGGTTTCACCATGTTGGCCAGGATGGTCTCGATCTCCTGACTTCGTGATTCACCTGCCTTGCCCTCCCAAAGTGCTGAAATTACAGGCGTGAGCCACCATGCCTGGCTTTTTTTTTTTTTTGAGATGGGATCTTACCCTGTTGCCCAGGCTAGAGTGCAGTGGTGTGATCTTGGCTCACTGCAACCTCTGCCTTCTGGGCTCAAGCGACCCTCCTGCCTCAGCCTCTGGGGTAGCTGGAACTACAGCCATGCACCACCACACCCGCCTAATTTTAAATTTTTTTGTAGAGATGGGGTGTTGCTATGTTGCCCAGGCTGTTCTTGAACTCCTGGGCTCAAGTGATCCACTCGCCTTGGTCTCTCAAAGTGCTGGGATTACAGCATGAACCATGGCACCTGGCCTCCTCTCACCTCTTGCTTCGTCCTCTTCTTCTTCTTTTTATTTTTTTAAAAAGTTTTTCCATTTGCTGTACTTCATGCCAAGTAAACTGCACCTTTTGCTGAGAGGAGTGGCAAAGTCACATCATAAAGGGGCCTGTGACTCTGTGTGCGGGGCTTGTTGTGTCTTTTTTCATATTTTTTAAGAATTGTTTTTAGAGACAGGATCTGTCTCTGTGACCCAGGCTGGAGTGCAGTGTCACAATCATAGCTCACTGCAACCTTGGAGACCTGGGCTCAGGTGATCCTCCCACCTCAGCCTCTTGGGTACCTGGGACTACAGGTGCATGCCACCATGCCCAGCTATTTAAAAAATAATTTGTTTGTAGAGACAGGGGTTTTTCTATGTTGCCCAGGCTAGAGTGCGGCAGTGCAGTCATAGCTTATCCCAGCTTTGACCTCCTGCACTCAAGTGATCCTCCTGCCTCAGCCTCCCAAATAGCTGGGACTAGAAGCACACACCAGCATGCCTAGCGACAACATTTTTTGTAGGGCTGGGGTCTTGCTATATTGTTCACGCTGGTCTCAAGCTCCTGGCCTCAAGCCATCCTTCTGCCTTGGCCTCCCAAAGCCCTGGGATGACAGGTGTGGCAAGTCTCTTTTGCCACATATACTTGGAGTGGGCAAATACAGTGCCCACCAGTGGTGTCTGCTGGTTGAGTGTTGGCCTGAGGAGGGGCCGCTGAGCAACTCCAGATGACGGTCGCCTGAGGAAATTCAGGCCCAATGTTGTCAGATCTTCCGAGTTTTCAAGAGGAGCTGAAAATCCAGATTTTTACATAAATTCTGCTAATCTAAAAATGTAGGCTCCAGCCTGGTGAGGTGGCTCACGCCTATAATCCCAGCACTTTGGAAGACTGAGGGGGGTGGATCACTTTAGGTCAGGAGTTCCAGATCAGTCTGGCCAACATGGTGAAACCCCATCTCCACTAAAAATACAAAAATTAGCCAGCCATGGTGGTGCATCCCTGTAATCTCAGCTACTCAGGAGGCTGAGAGGCAAGAGAGTGGCTTTAACCCGAGAGGCGGAGGTTGCAGTGAGTTGAGATTGCACCACTGCACTCCAGCCTGGGCAACAGAGCGAGACTCTGTCTCGAGGAAAAAAAAAAAAAAAAAGAAATAAATCAATGGTGTGAGCCAGTCTAAACCTCCATCTGTGACCTGAAGCTGGCCTATGGGCTGCCAGTTTCTGACCTCTGATGACTGACAGGGCTGTCTCCAGTTTCAGTTCCCTCCTGAGCATCAGAGCCAGAAACAGAACAGCCTACCAGATGCCTCCACTGGATGTCCTGAGACCTCTCAGCTTCCATGTGTCCAAAACCATGCTTGTCATCTCCAAGCTGATTCATCATGGTTCCTGTTCTTAGTGATGATACACAAGTACCCCATTGCCCCGGCCAGAACCCCAGGAGACCTCCGAGGCCCTGAGCCTTCCTTCCCCTCTTTCAGTGGGTCTCCACAGTTTCCTGGCTCTGGTCACTGGCGGCAGGCCAGGTCTAACGAACGCATGCCTCCATAACAACTGTTTCAGTACTGGCTGAGTGATTAATATTAAAAGCCAGTGCCCTGATAGTCCCAGGATCCATGCACTCCCCATTTCCTTGCCACCAGCTTCAGGCCCCTATCCTCCCTCTCCTGGACCATCTTCATAGCCTCCTAACTGGTGCAGCTATTTACATTTGAATTAATTAAAAGGGGCCCGGCGAGGTGGCTCAGGCCTGTAATCCTAGCACTTTGGGAGGCCAAGGTGATGGGTCACCTGAGGTCAGGAGTTCGAGACCAGACTGGCCAACATAGTGAAACCCCATTTCTACTAAAAACACAAAAATTAGCTGGGCATGGTGTCATGCTCCTGTAATCCCAGCTACTTGGGAGGTTGAAGCAGGAGAATTACTTGAATCTGGGAGGCAGAGGTCGCGGTGAGCCAAGACTGCTCCACTGCACTTCAGCCTGGGCAACAAAGTGAGACTCCATCTAAAAAAAAAAAAAAAAAAAAAAGAATTAATTAAAAGGAAATAATGGGCTGGGTGCAATGGCTCACACTCGTAATCCCAGCACTTTGGGAGGCCAAGGTGATTGGTCACCTGAGGTCAGGAGTTCGAGACCAGACTGGCCAACGTGGTGAAACCCCGTTTCTGCTAAAAACACAAAAATTAGCTGGGCGTGGTGACGCATGCCTGTAATCCCAGCTACTCAGGAGGCTGTGGTAGGAGAATCGCTTGAACCCGGAAGGTGGAGGTTGCAGTGAGTCGAGATTGTGCCACTGCACTCCAACCTGGGTGACAGAGCAAGATTCCATCTCAAAAAGAAAAAAAGGAAATAATGTTTAAAAATTATTTCCTGCGTCTTACCAGCCACATTTCAAATGCTCAATAGGCACACTTCTGTACTGCAGAAAGTCCCGTGGGAGCATGTTGCTCTGTGATCATGTTTACTTTGCCTAAGCCCACCCTAGGGGTCATTTCCCCTCCGATAGAGTCCAGTCTCCTTAGTCCAGGTTACCTCCCTACCCTTGCCACCACCACCTCGCCCTCCCGCTGCCCTTCTTCCTGTTTGTCCTCACCTATACCCTCTCCAGCCACTCCTACCTGGCTGTCTCTACCTTCATGCTCCGGCTTCTTTGGCCCTGGCGCTTGGATTGCCTCCCGACACCTTGTTTACTGGCTCACCCCAGGCTCAGTTCCAACACTGCTCACTTGGGGTTTGGTAGCACTCCACCCTCCCCCATGCACCTGCCTGCATCACTCGTGCGCGCAGGATGCCCTTGAGGGCTCCTGGCAGCACTTCCCACCTGCTGCTAATCTGTCCGCCTCTCTAGGTGAGGTCCAGCTGCTTCCTTTCTGCCTGCATTCTTCAGGCCTAGCTCGGGAGGCGGCCCCCAGGGGTGGGGGTGGGGTCGGGGAGCCGATGGGGGCCGGCATCTTGAGAAATGACTCAGGGTTGGCAGCAGGCTTTCATTTGCAAGGAAGCACCTCAATCACTTGGGGCTAAGCAGTGAAGGGGGCTTATCAGCCGGGGTAACTGGCCAGTGCAGGGCTGGGGTCTCCTGCTCCAGGTGAGCGTGGGGCAGCCTCCTGAGGCTGGGGCCCTCTTGTGGCCCCAAGAATACAACTGCTCCCAGGGCCCAGACTACCTGGTGCGGGTCCCTGGCGGGCGGGGAGGCTTTGGGAGGCTTTCCCACGTGGGCGAGGAAGCAACTAAGAAGCCTACAGCAAAATTCTCCTGCACCCAGATGGGGTCCTAGGCCCATCCTGACTGCAGAACTGTGGCTGGAATGGGTACGACCTTGTATGCCCAGCCTAGAGCCCATGGAGGAGTCAGTTCCCAGCAAAGACCTGGGTGGCTTGGGGAGGTGGGGAGGTGTGTACACTGGAAATAAAATTAGAGATATTACCAAGGAAAGGAGGAGTGGCTGTGTCACCGGAAAGGGGTTCCGATCCAGATCCCAAGAGAGGGTTCCTGGATCTAGCACAAGAAAGAATTCAAGGTGGATCCATACAGCAAAGTGAAAGCAAGTTTATGAAGAAAGTAAAGGAATAAGGGAATGGCTGCTCCATAGGCACAGCAGTCCCGAGTGTGCTGGTCGCTCATTTTTATGGTTATCTCTTGATGATATGGTAAACAAGGGGTGGCTTATTCATGCTTCCCCTTTTTAGACCGCATAGGGTAACTTCCTGGCGTTGCCATGGCATTTGTAAACTGTCATGGCGCCGGCGGGAGTGCAGCAGTGCAGACAGCAGAGGGCACGCTCGTCGCCATCTTGGCTTTGGTGGGTTTTGGCGGCTCCTTTCCTGCAACCTGTTTTATCATGAAGGTCTTGAACAACTTGTATCTAGTGCTGATGTCTATTTCATCCTGTGACTTAGAATGCCTTAACCATCTGGGAAGGCAGCCCAGTAGGTCTCAGCCTCATTTTACCCAGCCCCTATTCAAGATGGAGTTGCTGTGGCTCACACGCCTCTGACAGCAGGCTAGGAGGAAAAGCAGGAGTGGCTGGTTGCTGGGGAGGATCTCTCCACTTTCCCCGAGGTGGTTAGCCAGGGGGCAGCAGCAACCCCCTCATGTAGGAGTGGGTGAAAATCGGAGAGGCACCCCCATTTTCTCTCTCCCCCAGCCTCAGCTCCCTGAGGAAGTCTCTTTTTAATGGAGAAGTCTGGGGAGGTTGTGGCCCCACCCACCGTCCCCCCAGCTACATCAACAGTGGCCTCCATCTCCTCTGAACATGCTGCCCTCTCCAGCCTCAGAGCCCTCTCAGAGGCTGGGCCTATGGCCTGGAACACCTCCCCTGAGGGTCCCCCCAACCATGCTCCCTTACCCATGCTGTGGGTGGCTGGGGACCTGTCTCAGCTTAAACATTCCCTGAATAAACTCTCAGCACTCTGCAAGGGTGGCCGGGGCATTGCAGAGACCGCTGGGTTCTTCACAGGGAAGCTGTGAGTCCAGGAAGGCCAGCCTCACAGCAGAGTCCTTCTCGGTTCCAGCAGGCCCTCGGGGACCAGGAAGCAATAAAGGATTCTGGACAGAATAATGGGAACCTCCGGAGCAGGACAGGCGCCTTGCAAATGTGGAAATGCTCTTTTCTCAGTCTCATTAGTCTGAACTTCTAGTCCCCAGGAGATGCTCTGATGTCGGTGGCAGCTGGAGCCACCTGGGAAGGAACCGGCAGGGCTGTCGCGCCCTCTAGTGGCAGTCCTGAGAAGGAACCAAATGCCAGGATTCGGTTCTTCGTGGCCCCAGGGCCCCGCCCACCTCCCTTTCCAAGCCCCTCTCACAGTGCTGCTGAGGGCAGTCAGCGAGGAGTTGCCTCTTCTTCCCCTACCCTCCCCCTGCGGAGGCCTGGTGCTATTTAGGGCCGGAGGACCCAGATCTGACGCTGGTGATGAAGGAAGATGAAGGGGAAGGAGGCTGGGAGCAAGTCGGTTTCCTGATTGACAGGGAGAGAAGGAGGGAGTTGCTGGTGGGTGCCCCCCACCAGAGCAGCTAGGGTGGGGATACTGTGGGTAGGGAGTCACTTTCTCGGGAAGGCCCGGGATCTTTAGGTACATTTTTATGTGAAACTCAAGGGAAAGTCCAAGTCAGTTGGGACTGTAACAGTTTTCTCTCACAAGAGGAATAATTCCCTCTTGAAATTGCTCAAACGCTTCAGGAAAGAAATTTGCATGCCTGGTAAATGTGTCCTCGGGAGATGTAAGGGATGCAGTGGCAAAGGGAGCTGGTGGCACTCAAATCCTTCCACTTTCCAGCAGAGAAGATGTCAGCCCGCTGAGTAGCCAGGAGGTTTAAGGGGCAATCTAAGGCTCTAGAGGTGGCAAAACGGCATCAGGAGAAATAAACCAGAGGACAAATGCAGTGGAGACAGAGACCAGGTCTTCTGATGGTGCCCAGAGAACAGAGAAGTCTGCCAGCCCCACCCTGGGAAGAAAAGGAGAGTTCCACCTTCCCAGGGTCCTTCCCAGGAGCTCCAGGAACACAAATGACGGGTCCTTCACGTGTGTGGGGCACAGTGTCCCGGCCCTCAGCATCCATCCCTCCTCCTCCTATGTGCCTTTCTGGATGGCTGAGATGAGAAAGCCAAAGGTGCTTCCCAAACCCCCTGCAGCTGGAGCACACTGGCACCTCTAATAGACAGTGCTTGGCAGGATTTGGCACGGTGGAAGCCATCTTCTTGCTGCTGCGTTTGCTGACCAGCAGCATTGTAGAGAGTGGTGGTGGCCTTTAGACTCTGTGTTCTAGTGTCTGGTCATGAGCATCCCGGGTGTCCTGGCAGTTGTGGCGGCAGCAGCAGCAGCGGAGCGATTATTGATCCACAGATGGCAGCGTGGTGCTGGGTGGGTGTGTCCACGAGCTCCACAGCTCCCTTGGGAGCCTCCTGCCTCTCCAGCTGCCACCCACTACCCACTCCCATGATTTTACAAGCCCCTGATTTCCTGTGCCCCACTCGCCCCCACTTTTTTTTTTTTTTCCACCTAGAATGGTTTGTTTCTGCACTGCTGGTGCAGTAGGCACACAGCAAAAGCTGGCTTGGATGGATGAAACAGAATGTTGAATCTGCTTCTAAACACATCTTTGGGGCTTTTAGCTGTAAAAGGGAGGGCCACAGTGGATTGGCGGTAGGAAGTAGGAGGAAACCCAGAGGTGCTGGGCTAGATGGAGTCCTGTGTGATAGAAGCCAGTGCCAGGTGGGAGGGTAAAGTGTAGTTGGGGGGTGAAGCGGAAGCTCCCGGGAAGACTAGCCTCTGGCTAAATGGTGACATTGGCCGAGTTGACCTTCAGGACCTTAGACTCTCCTTCTTTCCTCACCCTTCCCAGTAAAGCAGGAAGGGCCGAGAAACAAACCTCTTGAACACTGAACTAGGAAGGAAGGGCTGCTTTATTTGGCTGGGAGCAGTGGCGGCCGTGCTCAGCGCACAAAGACCCTGCCCTTTTAAAGGCTTACAACTCTAGAAATTACATGTGAAAGGGTGTTGACCCATGATGTAATTGTGGGGTGGGGGTTTGTTCCTGTTTAAGTAAAAGCAATGCCTTTGGAGAGATTCCTCCATACCATATCTGTGATCTACAGCTGGGATTGTGGTTAGCAGTAGGGGTCTGATCCTTAACTGGGCTGGTGGCACCAACCGGTCCCTTCTCTGGCTAACTTCTAACTTCTCCTTTTGAGATGCAATGTAGAAGGTGATTAAGGGTCTCCTTCCTCACCAGGATCCCATCAGGATGGACTTTTGGTAAAATCACAATGGCCCAGGTGCTCCATCCTCCCTCAGCCACAGCTGCTCCCTGCAGAGGCCTGGTGAGCCCACGGACATGGAGGCAGAAGGGGCATCAGGGCCCAGTGCTGTCCCAGGGGTGGTGGCGGGAGAGGGGCTGGGAGGAGCTGCTTTAGAATAAAAGTCCCCTCCAGATCAGAGGCTTTGATCTCTGGATGGGAATTCCAAGCATCAGCTGTGAGAAGGGGAGTTATATTTTGATGTTAGGACACCCTGAAATCATAGACTTGAGCTGGCTGAGGAGAGATCTCAAAAGGGCATCGCTTATGGTGTTATGGAGCATGGCAGTTTAAAACAAGCTCCCACATTCTTGGACGCTCCTGCCATGGAAGTGGGGTCTTTGTCCCCATTCCTTGAAACTGGGCAGGCTTGTGACTGCTGCTGCCAGTAGAGCACAGTGAATGCAAGGCCACATGACTTCTTCAGTTTTTTTGAGACAGAGTCTCACTCTGTCGCCCAACCTCGCCTCCCAGGTTCAAGCGATTCTCCTGCCTCAGCCTCCCGAGTAGCTGGGACTACAGGCGTCTGCCACCACGCCCAGCTAACTTTTTGTATTTTTAGTAGAGATGGGGTTTTGCCATGTTGGCCAGGCTGGTCTTGAACTCCTGGCTTCAAGTGATCCGCCCACCTCAGACTCCCAAAGTGCTGGGATTACAGGTGTGAGCCACTGCACCCGAAGGCCATGTGACTTCTAAGCGCAGGCCATTAAAGGCCAGGCAGCTTTGGGCTGGGTCTCTCAAAGTGCTATTCTTCAGGTGTCCCTCTCTGACACTCCCTCTTAGAACCTCACTGCAGCTATGAGAAGCCGTGGTGAGGCACCCTGGAGGTGCTTCAGTTGACAGTCCCAGCTGAGCCATGGTCTCGTCCAGATATGAGAGTAAAGAAGCTGGAGCAGTGAGTCCAACCCAACCTTCTCAGTCACCCCCGGCCATTCCTGTGCTCCCAGCTGAGGCTCCAGGCTTCACCCTGTCACACCCCACACCCAGTTCCAAACTCCTGACGTCCTCCCCAGACTCCAAAACATAATCCAGTGGTGGCTGTTGCAGGCCATGATGGTGGAGGTGGTTCAAAACTAGGATGGGTGCGGTGGCTCACACCTGTAATCCCAGTACTTTGGGAGGCCAAGGTGGGCGGATCACGAGGTCAGGCATTCGAGACCAGCCTGGCCAACATGGTGAAACCCCGTCTCTACTAAAAATACAAAAAAATTAGCCAGGATGGTGGCGCACACCTGTAATCCCAGCTATTCGGTAGGCTGAGGCAGGAGAATTGCTTGAACCTGGGAGGCGGTGGTTGCAGTGAGCTGAAATCGCGCCACTGCACTCCAGCCTGGTGACAGAGGGAGACTCTGTCTAAAAAAACCCACAGAAAACAAAACAAAAAAACCCATAGCAGCACCTCAGTGCAACACGGGGTCACTGTCCCCGAAAGAGCCCTGCTGTGGGCTGGCTGCCAACTCCAACATCAGTGGGTTGTGGGGGCGGCCAGGCCCCTGTTAGAGTCACATTCCCAGATGCACCTTCTGAGATCTGCCAACTATGTGACTCACTTCTTCTCCACCATATGTGCCACCCTCACGTGGCAGCTGGGTCACAAGTTGACCCTATCATAAGGCTCAGGGTCTTCACCTGGCTCTGCAGAAATCCCATGACTGCAGCGTTTTGTGATGTTTAGGAAGACCTCACTGAAGTTGGGGAAGGCACCCTCCTGCAGTTGCTCTCACTAGTCTTCCTGGTCTTCCCTTCCCCCTTCACCTCCCTTCCACCCCCCAACCCCCCATCTCCACTGTTTCTCCCTTTATAATGCAAAGGAGCTTCCCTCTGTCTCCTGGTTGCAGCCTGTCCTGCAGACCTTGGGTGTCTGGCCTGGCCTCCAGGCAGGCTTATTCAAGCATTTCCCCACAAATAGGGCCTGCACTGCAAGACTCCACTTGGTCGAGCAGGTGAACGCAGCATCCAGCACTCTCAGGGGAACAAACACCATGCAGCTGGCAGGCCTGGATCTGGGACTGGCTTCGCCAACCATTGCTTTTGAGCCCTCAGGCAGGTGTGGCCATTCCTCCGAGCGTCAGTTTCCCCATCTGTAAAACAGGGAGAGCATGAAGTCCTTTGTGGGGAGCTGTCCTCCTCCTGGGAGTGTTGGAAGTGAAGACCATGCTGGGAAGACATGCAGCTGGACACAGTGCTCAGGTGCCGGCCAGGTGGCCCTGGGGAAGGCAGTGGCATTTCATGGGTAGCTCCTGGGACATGAGCTCATCTATAGACTTGCCTGTTGCATTTGAGACTCAAAAAACATGGAAGCTTGGTCTTTTCTCATATAACAGACATGGCAGGAGGCCTCCAGGGAGGCTTATCCAGGTATTTCCCCACAGCTGCACAGGGCCAGTGTCTCAGGCTCTTTCTGTCTGGTTGCTCTGAAGGTTGATGGACAAGTTTGATCTGAGATGGCCAGCCACCACCTCCTCTGTGTTCTAGCTAGAGAGAGGGGACGAGGCAGGGAGAGGGTATGCCCAGCTTATCACTTCCACTCCCCTCCAGTTGCTCAGGACTCAGTCATGTGACTCTTCTGGTCACAAGGGGTGCCGGGAAGCACCATGGGCAGCCATGTGCCCAACTACAAATTAAGGCTCCACGACTTCTACAGACGCTAGAGGACAAAAGAAGTGTCTGCCACACTGGGCGACGGGCTGAGGGACCGGCTTCAATCATCCACCCTCCCACCCACACCCACCCTCTCCAGTCATCTCAGCTGTTGAGGGTGGGGCAGGGGCTGAGTTACAGAGATAGAAAGATGTGGCCCTGCTCTCAAGGGACAACCAGTTCTTCAGCAAACAAAAGTGGGTGGAGGGTGTTCGGGGCAGGGCTTTGGAGGGCTGAGTTGTCCAGCCAGCTGCCGAGTACTCCGAGTTCCAGCCCTGACCAGACCCTCTGCCCTGGGAGAGTGTGTCCTTGGACCACGCTGGCCTCTCTTCTGGAGGACTCTGCGTCCCTGAGGGTTGTTGGTGCGGTGTCCTCTGTACTGGTCAGCAGTCACATGAAGTATGCCTTCCTTTTGCTGCAAAAGTGATTTTTCAGGACATAGCCAAGCCATCGCATCACTCAGCGTTCCTTACAGGAAGGCTCTACTGAGCGATTTTTATAAGAATGTATTGTAAGGGGAAACTTTGTCCCTGCAGAGCAAACAGTCTGCTTCCTGCAGATAGTAATGGATCAGATTTCTTCTTCCGCCTTGGCTGCCTCGAGTCGTAATCGTGGCATCTGTTGCCGCTCAGATCTGCCTTTCACAATCTCTGTTTTCTGTGGCCTAGCATTTTACATCTTGAACAATGATGCCTCCTACATTCTCAGTCTGTCGTCACTGATAAAATAGAAAACGAGGGAAGCAGGGCCCTGATGGCCATGAGGGGTGGCACCATTGCAGTACTTGAGTATTGGCGACGTCTCTCGTGTCCCAGCAGCTGGGGCAGAAAGGGAGAGGGCTTACAAGACCGTCTCCACAAGAAGGAAGCAAAGCAGTATTGTGAGAGAAGCCAAGCCGTAAGCCCTGAGCTTGCGGTAGAGGCCCTGGCAGCAGTTCCGGGTGCAGGGAGACCGGGAATCTGGGCACTCATTGCACAGTCAGAAGCTGTGTGACCCTAGAGGAGTCACTTAACTTCTGTGTGCATCAGCATAGGAATAGTAACTGCTACATGGAAAGGGTTGGATGTTTAAATTAATGCATGCAAAGGGTGAGAATAGAGCTTGGCACTTAGTAAGTGCTCAATAAATGTGAGCTTGCATAATGCTTGTTACGGATGGAGGAAGGATTAGTGGGAGGAGTGAGTATTATGGAGACTTCCAGCTCCATAAACATGGATACAGGGTGTCGATAAGAATTTAGAAACCCAACAAAGCCTAGAAGGCAGAGTATGGGGGAAGTAAGCCCTGATGTAAAACTGCCAGCTATATTTTTTCTCACTGAAGGTGGAGTTTGGGATTCACTGGAATGGAGGGATTCAGGGTCGGGGCTCAGCTGCTTGGTGGGGGCTCAGCTGCTTGGCATGGACATGTCTAAGGCCATCTTCACTGTAAGCAGAGGGGCATCCCTGAGAATGTGCCTGATTCCTTTTGAGGCAGGTCTGAGTTGGGTATATGCTAGCTCTCTGGTTTTGTGAGTCTGGGGTAACCTTGATTGAGGTGGGTCCACACTCATAAGAAGGTAGCCTGGCCCTTCTATGTGAGGACAGACTGGCAATGGGACAGTTTCTTCAGAAACAGTCCCAGAGGATTTTGGGGAGGGCCTGGCAAAGGCCGGATCTCCTGTTAACCACCTGTGACTGTGGGACTATTATTATTTGGATGCGAGATGCAAGCAGGAGCTCTGAAGATCAGAGATGCTGGGACCTCTGAGATCACAGCGGGAAGGTGGGAGAGAGAGTGGGGAGAAGAGCAAAGAGAAGCTGAGAGGAGGGGACAGCAGGAAACACTTGAAGTGATGAATGCTTATTTTGAATTGTGGCGATGGTATCACAGTGTATGCATATGTTCAAACTCGTCAAATTGAATATGCTAAACGTGCATTTTTTTGTGTATCAATTATTTCTCAGTAAAGCTATAAAAATGAACTGTTATACATCAGTAAGAAAAAGATAGACTGCCCACTAGGAAAATATGAGAAATTTGAACAGGCACATTACAAAGGATAATACCCAAATGACCAATAAGAATGAAAAGTGGCTGGGCACGGTGGCTCATGCCTGTAATCCCAGCACTTTGAGCGGCCAAGGCAGGTGGATCACCTGAGGTCGGGAGTTCGAGACCAGCCTGACTAACATGGAGAAACCCTGTCTCTACTAAAAATACAAAGTTAGCTGGGCGTGGTGGTGCATGCCTGTAATCCCAGCTACTTGGGAGGCTGAGGCAGGAGAATCACTTGAACTGGGAGGTGGAGGTTGCGGTGAACTGAAATTGTGCCACTGCACTCCAGCCTGGTGACAGAGGGAGACTCTGTCTCAGAAAAAAAAAAAAAAAAAAAAAAAAGTTGTTTACCCTTACCAGTTACCAAGGAAATACAAAGTAAAACTACAATGAGGCCGGGTGCAGTGGCTCATGCCTGTAATCCTATCACTTTGGGAGGCACAGGCAGATAAATCATTTGAGGGCAGGAGTTGGCTAACATAGGGAAACCCCATCTCTACTAAAAATACAAAAGTCAGCCGGGCATGGTGGTGGGTGCCTGTAATCCCAGCTACTCAGGAGGCTGAGGTGGGAGAATTGTTTGAACCCGGGAAGTAGAGGTTGCAGTGAGCCGAGATTGCACCACTTCAGCTTGGGTTACGGAGCGAGATTCTACCTCAAAACCAAAACCAAAACCAAAAAAACACACAAAAATCCCACAATGAGATAGCTAGCTCTACGTTTCCACCAGCATGGCTACAATGAAAAGACTAAATTGGTGAGGATTTGGAGAAATAGAATTTCTCATACATTGCTGGGGGTTGCACAAATTGATAGAGATACTTTGGAAACCATTTTGACATTAAGTATTAAAGAGGAAGATTCTTATATCCTGTGTCCTAGGCTTATGCCCAAAAGAAATGCATGCATATGGGCACCAAGAGATGTGGTCAGGGATGTTCATAGTAACATCCAAAGTGGAGACAACCCAAATGCCCAGCAACAATAAATGTACGCATAAATGATGGTGTATGTAGACAATGGAATTCTACACAGCAATGAGAATTTATGAACCACCTGCAATGCATGCAAAGGGTGAGAATAGAGCTTGGCACTTAGTAAGTGCTCAATAAATATGAGCTTGCATTATGCTTGTTATGGATGGGGAGGAGGAGCAAATATGGTGAAGATCTCTAGCTCCGTAAGTGTTGATAAAGATTTGGAGACATTTAACAAGATAAATACTAGAAGCCAGACACGAAAGAAAAAATACTGTATGGTTCTAGTTAGATTAAGTTCAAAATCAGGCAGAACTAAACTATAGCATTAGAAATTTCTAGTGTGGTTGTCCAGGCACAGTGGCTCATGCCTGTAATCCCAGCACTTTGGGAGGCCGAGGTGAGTGTTTCACTTGAGGCTAGGAGCTTGAGATTAGCCTGACCAACATGGCAAAACTCCATCTCTACTCAAAGTACAGAAATTAGCTGGCCATGGTGGCACACTCCTGTGTTGGAAATAGATGCTTGGTGCTGCAAAGAAAAATTAGCACTGACACAAAGGATCTTTCAGCAATGCAATTTTTACTTCCTGGACTGCAGGAAGAGTACTCTTACTAGCCATCTTGCCACGAGAGTACAAAGAACAAAGGGAATACACACAAATTTATTCCTTATACATTTGGGGTTGTCCTTACTGCTGTGTCTGATGTCCATTGGCTGCAGCCAGATCTCACAATCTAAACTAAAACCTGATTGGCTAACAACTTAAAACTTTTCTAAACAGGTAAAAGCAATGGAGAGCTGGGACTTGCCTGTGAGCACATCCAGAACAGATATCTTGGTTAAAGTACAAGGACGTAGAATGTACTATGTGCCTGTAAGCATGGCGTGTCTAACAGCTACGTAGGATAGGGCTTAACAAAGTTATTAGCACACTTATTCTTTAACAAGAAAGGAAACTTTAAAAAGAAACTTTTCTATTTCCCGCATCCTGTAATCCCAGCTACTCAGGAGGCTGAGGCTCAAGAATCATTTGAACCCAGGGGCTGAGGTTGCAGTGAGCTGAGATCCTGCCACGGCACTCCAACCTGGGTGACAGAGCGAGATTGTCTCAAAAAAAAAAACCAAAAAAAACAACAACAAAAAAAACACAAACCGAAAGGAATTTCTAGTGCGGAGATAGAGGGGTGGGCATGAAAGAGATTTCTGGAGTGGTGACAGTTCTCTTTCTTCACCTGGGTGGGGATTAAACACGTATTTGCTTTGTTATGATTTGTTGAGCACATTTAGTTTTTGTGAATGCATGTATATGTACATATATATTTTCTGTACGTGTGTTAATAAAAAAGTTAAAAGTAAACAAATCATACATATATATATACACATATACAAAAGAGAGAGGCTGAGAGGAGTTCCTCACTTCTTTCTGGGGTGGGGGATCTCTGCCCTCTGGCATCTCACTGGGGGTCCTGGGAAGGGAGGAGCTGAATCCAAGTACTGGGCTCAGCCCACAGCCCTCAGCGTGCCCCTCACACACCTGCCCAGTTCCGACACCATGCCAATCACCTCCCTGGCTCCAACTGTGAGTCTCAGATGGCCCTGCACCGATGCCTGTCTCCTCCAGCCTCTCTGCAAACAAGCCCAGGAAGGCCACTTTCTCCCAGACAGCTCAGGAGTGCAGGCAGCCCGAGGCCCTTCCCTGCCAGCTTCCCCTTTGCTGTCTGCCTCCAGCTGTGACCTCCGTGCTTCTTGGCCAGAACAGCTATTCAGTGGTTGGTTGGTTCATTGATTCTTTCATTCCTTCTTTTAACAAACCTTTTTTGAGCACACATTATGTGCCAGAACTTTGCGAGGCACTGAGGGTACACCGATGAGCAGTCCCTGCCCGCACAGGGTCTGCAGTCTGGCAGAGGCACACAGATATCTGTCAGCCAATCCTTCAAATGATGAAAAATTGCAACAAAGCCTACAAGGGAGAGGCAGAGACTTAGCCAGCACCACAGGGAACTGGAAATGAGTCTGCGTGCAAGTGACATGTGGCCTTAGTGGATCTGAGGTTCGAGGAGTTCATTGGAGAGTCAGTGGGGGATGGAAGAGCATTCTAGGCAGAGGGAACAGCGTGTCCTGAGACTGCATGGTGGTGACAGGTGAGGGTGCTGAGCACCACTGACAGAGAAAAAGAAGCCAGAGGGGCTGGTGCAGGGAGGCTGGCTGGCTGGGGAGGAGCTTACTGATTTGGGAGCACACTCCTGAGAGACAGGGTTTCACGCCCTGGCAAGGACTCTGGATGATGGGGTCAACTTGCAGCTAGGATGGACCCTAGAAGCCCAGAAGAGACAGCTCGCACGAAATGAAGTTGCAAGGCCAGCCTTGCCATGGCAGAGAGTAGAGGAGGGGAATAAAAGGCTCTGGGAGTGGGGTGTGCTGGAGGGGATAGAGTGTGTATGACCAGCAGATTATCCTGATATGTCCTTGGGGCAGGACCAGAGCACACACCATTTACACACCAAGGCAAAAGGAATGGGCTGGAGAGAGGGGCAGGGGAGACCTTTCGCCCATACACCGCTCATTTATGTTATCTGTATGTGCGTGAAAATACCTATCAATTACTTATCATCATCAATTTATTGCTATGTCTATGACGCCTTCTAGTTTTTGGCATCTACCTTTCCTTCTGTACTTTTTTTTTTTTTTTTTTGAGATGGAGTCTTGCTCTGTCACCCAGGCTGGAGTGCAGTGGCGAGATCTCAGCTCACTACAACCTCCGCCTCCTGGGTTCAAGCAATTCTCCTGCCTCAGCCTCCTGAGTAGCTGGGACTATAGGCACGTGGCACCACACCTGGATAATTTCTGTACTTTTAGTAGAGGCAGGGTACTACTGTGTTGGCCAGGCTGATCTTGAATACCTGACCTCAGGTGATCCACCCGCCTTGGCCTCCCAATGTGCTGGGATTACAGGCATGGCCACCGCGCCCGGCCTGAGTTCTGTACTTTCTATTTCTCATTTATTTCTACTTATCTCCTATGATCCATTGCACTTTGCTGAGTCAAGCTGGAGTTCACAGTGCCGCTCCTGAGACCCCAAGGCTGGAGTGAAGGTGGAAGACGAAAGTCGCATCTATACTGCACAGGGGAAAACTGGGAAGTGTGTTTTTAGAAGCCCCAAGGTCCCTGTTTTCTGGCTCCTTGCTGCCTTTTATGGCCTAATGGCAAATATTCTTTCTCTCTAACAGAACCTGGGTACAGGGTAGGCTGGCAGAGCCCTGGTCTCTGAGCTGATCTCTACTTCTGACCTTGTGGGAAAAGATTTTCCCCTTTTTGGGCCTAAGTCTGTCAAGTGTCAGACTGGGACAGCTGCATCTGATGTCCTCTATAACCCCTTCCAGCTCTGAAATTTTTATTATTATTATTATTATTATTATTTTTTAGAGACGGGGTTTCACCAGGTTGGCCAGGATGGTTTCCATCTCTTGACCTCGTGATCTGCCCGCCTTGGCCTCCCAAAGTGCTGGGATTATAGGTGTGAGCCACCGCGCCTGGCCCAACTCTGAAATTTTTAAAGACCTGCAGCCACGGAATCCTCCTCCCAGAGACGTTTTCATTTTAAGGATGGCGTTAGTCTCCTGTGGCTGCCGTAACAAATTCCCACCAACTTGGTGGCTTAAAAAAACAGAAAACGAGTCTCTCACAGTTCTGGAGGCTGGAAGTCCCAAATTAGGGTGTGTGCAGGGCTGTGCTCCTTTTGAGGGCTCTTGGGAAGAACTTTCTGGCCTCCTCCAGCTTCTCATGGCTGCAGGCATTCCTTAGCTTGTGGCTGTATCACTATAAACTCTGCCTCCATCTTCATATCACCTTTTCCTTCTCTATGTGTCCATGTCTTCTCCTGTCTCTTAATGACACTTGTCACTGGAATTAGGTCCTACCCAGACAACCTAGGATGATCTCACCTAGGGATGCTTAACCTGATTACATCTACAAAGGCATTTCTAACAGTTAAGGTCAAATTCACAGGACTGGGCGTATCTTTTTCTTTTCTTTTTTGAGATGGAGTCTTGCTCTGTCACCCAGGCTGGAGTGCAGTAGTGTGATCTCGGCTCACTGCAACCTCCACCTCCCAGGCTCAAACAATTCTCCTGCCTCAGCCTCCTAAATAGCTGGGATTGCAGGTGTCTGCCACCATGGCTGGCTAATTGTGTTTTTAGTAGAGACCTGATTTCATCATGTTGGCCAGGCTGGTCGCAACCTCCTGACCTCAAGTGGTCTGCCGGCCTCAGCCTCCCAAAGTGCTGGGATTACAGGCATGTGCCACAGTGCCCAGCCCTTTTTGGAACTACCATTCAATCCACTATAAGGACCAAAATTTTGGATGTAAGCAATGCATCTCTCATGGGTGGGGAGAATGTTTTTGAGTTGGAGGAGAGGGCATATGGACTCCTAAAAGTTCCACCTTGTAGAGTGCAGCTTTCCCATCTAGCTGCCTCTGTTCCTTTCAGATCTAAGCTCCTAAGAGCGGGCCTAAGCTTCTCTCCCTGCTTCTCCTCTCAGGGCCCGTGGATGCTGTGCACACACAAGGTACTCAATGCATGCTGAACTGTCTGCCTGTTTCCCAGGGTGCTCAGAGGGATGGAGGTAGCGTGAGGCTGAGGGACTGAGAAAGATGTTGAGAGAGAACTGAGGGCTGGTGGTGAATGGAGCCAGGCAGGAGAGGGATGGGCACCCTTGGCTTTGGACTGGTTAACTCCCATCTGCTCTGAATGAGGGAGGGCCTGCCGAGTAAGACCCCTTGCCCTGGAGAGACTCATTTGCAGGACAGACCCATGGTGGGACTGCTTTCCCCCTCTGCTCATCTCCCAGTACAAGCCCATGGTGTCTGCTCACTGGTCAGCTTCAGGGGTTCCCTAACTCCAGTTGCTCCCTGCTTTGACCACCCAGTACACAGCTGCAACCCTGACTGAAGCACTCTCCTGCTCAAACATCTCCCATGGCTCCCTGCTCTTGCTGGGTCAAGTCTAAAGTCCATCAAAGGCTGCCGTCCAGCCTGAGAATATAGGATTCCTTTTCTAAAATCCTTCCCCTTCTGGCTGTTCCCTAAACCTCCCCCTGGATCCTCTCCCTCTGGGCTTTTTTTGACACTGTTCTCTCCTTCTGGAACGAATCTCTTCCTTCCAGCAAATCAAACCCTAGCCATTTTTTTTTCTTTTTTGAGACGAGTCTTGTTCTGTTACCCGGACTGGAGTGCAATGGCATGGTCTCAGCTTACTGCAATCTCTGCCTCCTGGGTTCAAGAGATTCTCCTGCCTCAGCCTCCTGAGTTGCTGGGATTACAGGCACCTGCCACCATACCTGGCTATTTTTTTTTTCTATTTTTAGTAGAGACGGGGTGTTTAACCATGTTGGCCAGGCTGGTCTCGAACTCCTGACCTTGTGATCCTCCCGCCTTAGCCTCCCAAAGTGCTGGAATTACAGGCGTGAGTACCCAGCCCCTAGCCATCTTTAAAGGCCCAGCTTTACGCCCTTCCTCTCGAGCAGCCTTTTTGGATTTCCCAAGGTGGAAGTAATCATTTCCCAAGACCTTCCCGAGGGGGAAGTGATCCCCCATGACACCTCCTACTTTCTATCTTGGCTGCTGCTATCTATGGGCAGGACTCATTTCTAACACAGAGGTCATGCTCTGTTGGCAGGAGATACGTGCAGCTCACTCTTGGATTCCCAGCAGCTCACACAGGGCTTAGGATAGAGTAGGTGTTTACTAATTATTATTATTATTATTATCATTTTTGAGACAGAGTCTTGCTCTGTCACCCAGGCTGGAGTGCAGTGGCGCTATGTTGGCTCGCTGCAATCTCCAACTCCCTGGTTCAAGCAATTCTCCTGCCTCAGCCTCCCGAGTAGTTGGGATTACAGGCGCGCGCCACCATATCCAGCAAATTTTCATATTTTTAGTAGAGACAGGGTTTCACCATATTGGCCAGGCTTGTCTCGATCTCCTGACCTCATGATCCACCCGCCTTGGCCTCCCAAAGTGCTGGGATTACAGGTGTCAGCCACCGTGCCCGGCCACTAATTATTTTTCAAATGAATAAGCTACCCGGTACGGCTCTGTACATCGAACCCCAGCAGCTCTGTGGGCAGACTTCTAAGGCTGGAGCTGCATGCAACTTCCTGATCTACTCTCTCGGCTGATTTTATTCGCTGGTGGGTGGTGCAGAGCCACAGACTGAGATTTCCCTGTGGGCTTCTCCTCCAGGGCTGTTTGTGGTTCCTTGTGGGTGCTCTGTTCAAATGCATGATACAGAGTTGGTCCAAAATGGAAAGTTTGTCTTAAAGAATTAATAAACTTTAAACAATGTTTCATATCTATAAATATATACAAAGTTTAATAAAATGAACATCTATGTATCCACCACCCAGCTTTAGGAAGAGTGTAGCCAACATAGTGGGTGACACCCTCTCTCTTTTGGGGCCCTGATAAGGTCACTCTTTCAAGTTTGCCTGACACCAGAAACAGGAACAACTTAGCTGCTCAGGGACCGTATGAGGCCTTCTGCTAAACTACTGGGTTTCAGAACTCCTCTTTTTTTTTTTTTTTTTTTCTTTGAGTGGAGTCTCACTCTGTTGGCACCATCTTGGCTCACTGCAACATCCGCCTCCTGGGTTCAAGCACTTCTGCCTGCCTCAGCCTCCTGAGTATCTGAGATTACCAGGATGCACCACCACACCGGGCTATTTTTTGCATTTTTAGTAGAGACGGTTGTGGAGGGAGGGTCTCACTTGTTGTCCAGGCTGATCCCGAACTCCTGGCCTCAAGTGATCTGACCACCTCGGCCTCCCAAAATGTTGGGATTACAGGCGTGAGCCACTGCGCCCGGCTGAGTTTCAGAACTCTTAAAGTCCCCTGCGTTCATGCTACAAAGGAGATGGGACCCTTGAACAAACAGCAAAGTTTTAGCAGCACAGCTCTGCAGTGAGCTGTCTTCTGACTGGTAACTTTAGGAAGCAGATCAAGTGTGCAGTATTGAAGGGTACCCAGTGGTGGGGAGGTGGCTGGCGCCGGGGATTCTGGGTCTTTGCCCCGGGGCCGGTGCCACTGCACTGAAACATCTGCAGTGCATGCTTCTGTCCCTAGATGGCACTGCTGGACCATGCCGCTGCCCACCTGGTCCAGGTGTTCTGGGGAAAACAGGCATTTTGTATTTTGGAGATGATGGAAGAGAGAAATGCTTTAAATTGAAATGTGAAACTCTGGCCCAAACTTAAAACAGGCAGAGTTAGGTGCTAATTTCAGCTGCCTGCCCCTCTGAGCATGGCTTCAGTGTTCACATCCTGATCCACCGTCAGTATCTGCATGACAGGGTAGGCTGCATATGTGAAGTAAAGAGAATAGCAGAACCCAACCTACCTAGGGCTTTGGGAATAATGAAATAATTCGCTTTAGATAAAGTGCTTAGAACAGTGTATGTTACATGGTCATTGCTCAATAAAATTCAAAATTCTTTTCTTTTTTCTCTTTTTTTTTTTGAGATGGAGTCTTGCTCTTTTGCCCAGGCTGTAGTTGAGTAGTGTGATCTCCACTCACTGCAACCTCTGCCTCCTGGGTTCAAGTGATTCTCCCACCTCAGCCTCCTGAATAGCTGGGATTACAGGCGCCCGCCACTACACCTAGCTAATTTTTGTATTTTTAGTAGAGACAGGGTTTCACCATGTTGGCCAGGCTGGTCTCCAACTCCTGACCTCAAGTGATCCACTTGCCTCAGCCTCCCAAAGTGCTGGGATTACAGGTGTGAGCCACCGCAACTGGCCTCTTTTCTTTTTTCATTTGCATGTAGTGATCTGTCTGAGAGAACACCCCGTCTCCCCTGAGGGCAGAGACCATAGCTGGCTGCTGATACCTGCGTCCCAGTTGCCCAGAACAGAGCAGGTGCTTCAGGAGCTAGTTCTCTCTCCATCTTGCCCCCATCACATGGAGGAGCGAGTTGCTGCATTCCATGTGTCTCCAGTGGAGACCAGGCAGGGACTTAGAGAGAGCTGGATGGGTGGGCAGATTTGTAATCTGAGCTGTTCAAGAATGGAAGGGCTTCCTGGTGAGGGAGTGAGTTACTGGGCACTGGCAGTGATTAAGCAGAGTGCACTTGCCACGCAGGATGCTGCAGAGGGACCCTGGTTTCAGGCTGGACTGGGCAGTGCTGTCCTATCTGGAGGTCCCCTCTGTGAGTGAAATGCTAATTCACTATTGCCAGAGCCATCATGCTTCCTGAGGTTGAGAGAGAGACAGGAAGAGCTGGGGAGATCTGAGGGAATAGGAGAAGGTGCCCTGATTTCAGAGAGTGGGAGAGGGTGGGAGGCAGCTCTACGCCTTTATCCTCCCCGTCAATATCTAGGAATGGTTAGACTTCAGTATGGGGTGGGGTGTAGGTGTCTTTGGGTTGGCCCTTGACTCTGGCAGGGCCTACGGTCAGCTTCTGAGTGAAAGCTGCCATCTGTGGGCCCCTCGTCTCCCCATCATTCACCCTGCTCACTCTGTCTTCTTCTAACGATCTCTGGATTAGTTTCAGTGGCTCCTCTCCCCTCCTGGTTGCTCAGACCAGATACTTGGGCACCCCTCCAATGCCTGCACTCCTCCTCCCCACCCCAGTCCAATAAGCCTATGAGAGACAGAAAAGTGATTTCAAGAAAGTGTTGGGCCGGGTGCGGTGGCTCATGCCTGTAATCCCAGCCCTTTGGGAGGCCGAGGCGGGCGGATCATGCAGTCAGGAGATGGAGACCATCCCGGCCAACATGGTGAAACCCTGTCTCTACTAAAAATACAAAAATTAGCAGTGGAATGTGCCTGTAATCTCAGCTACTCGGGAGGCTGAGGCAGGAGAGTTGCTTGAACCAGGGAGTTGGAGGTTGCAGTGAGCTGAGATTGTGGCACTGCACTCCAGCCTGGCGACAGAACGAGACTCCATCTCAAAAAAAGAAAGTGTTAAGCGATCACCCAGCCTCTGCCCTTGCCCCTACAGCACAGGTCCTGCCGTGTCCTTATTCAGATCATGTCCCTTTGCTATGTGGCCCATTACGCTATGATGTGCATCTTCTGGTCTCAGCAAAGGAAAGCTAGCTTTAATGTGAGCCTCTCAGGCTCTCAGCCCCCACCTCCCACCACATTCTCTCCATCCATCACCCCCTCCCACCCTTGGCCCCATGGCTGGCTCTCCCACCTCCTGCAGTCTTCAGAAACATTACCTTCTAGTGAAGCCTTCCCTAACCACCCTACTTAAATTGATGATCCCTCCTGCTTGTCCCTTGTTACATGTAAATTTTTGGTACTTCGAAAGAAGTAGCACTCAAATATACATTTCCTAGCAAGGCAATTTACATCTGTAGAAGGTGCGGCTCACAGACGGAACAATGGAGAGTACACACCTGGACAAGGGAGGGGAAGGGGTATTTATGCCTGAGGGGAGTTGCCCCTGCTGCTGTGTCCTTCCCCTATTGGGTAGGGTTAGACGGCACAGTTTAGGCTAATTCCCATTGGCTATTTTAAAGAGAGCAGGGGTCCCAGCCGGAGAGGCAGGGTGGGTAGTTTGGTGGGAAGGACAGTTATGGGACAGATCAGAGTAGGTAACCAGGGCCAAAGCAGGTGACTGGAGCAGGTGGCCGGGATGAGTCAGGACGGAGCAGGGGACCCGGGGAACAGATGTGAACTACTGACTGGAACTGGGGGAAAGGGTTGTTTACTGAAACTACAAGGAAGTTAAACTTTACAATGGAGAGTTAAAGAATAAGAGAGCTGAACATGCTGACACACTGATTCTTTGAAGATAAACTTGGGGTCCACTATATCTCACGTCCCTCCATTCCGTCTCCTGTTTTATTTCTCTCCGTAGCAGTTGCCGCCTAACATACTATGTTTAAGACTGGCTGCATAATTTGTAGTCTCAGTGCAAAATGAAAACGTGGGGACTTTCATTTAAAAATTACCAAGCACTCCCAGGCAGTGACAGCAGAGTGGGGCCCTGGGCGGCTGCCTGGGCTTTCTGCCCGCTTAGCAGTCCTCGCAGCGCTGTGCTGGTTTATGGTTCTTTTTCTTCACCCGGGAGGTAAGCCCTACGAGAGCAGGGATCTGGGCTTTGTCCACAATAGTGTCTGAGGATCTGCAGCAACCTGAACGTAGTAGGTCCTCACTGAATATTTCTTAAAGTGAGAAAGAAAGGGGTCACATTAGGGGTTGGCACGGAGAAGGAGCACCTCCCTCAGCCAGGAAGCGTGGGGAAAGGCTTCAGTGAGGACACATGAGAGGGCTGGGTCTGGAAAGGTGGGCTCAGCGCTGGGGGAAGCCAGCCGGGGCCTAGGCAGCCTGTGGGCATGAGTGCAAGCAAGCACAGGGGTAGGAGAGTGCAGACCCCGGGCTCTGCTGCTTCTCCGTGGAGTGGCGCTGGGGATTCAGGTGTTACCTTGAAGGGCTGGGGATTCAGGTGTTACCTTGAAGCCAAGTTGTGGCTTGGTTCCAGTCCACCCATGGGACCTGGGCAGATGACTTAACCTCTCTGACCCTCAGTCTCCTCCTCAGTTGTCCTTATTATAGGGATAGTATGGGGAATGGGATAGTCTAGAGCATACAGTAAAGTGTTGGGTACAGTAGTGATAATATCTGGTGTATATGGTGCATTTGGTGTCTGGCTGGTGGCAGAAGCTGGAGGTCTGTGTAGCAGGTGTTTGGAGAGCAAGGGGCTTCAGTGGATGGGGTAGGCTCCGTGTCAGCCCTGCTTACTTGAAGGGCTGCTAAGAGGGGTCCTTTACAGGTTAGGAAGATTGGGAACAGGGAATGAGGGAGCCTTGTTTTTGAAGGCCTCTAAGATTCTGGCCTTTACAGTGTGGCCTCAGGGCCTGGTGTTTAGGGAGGGAAGAGTCACCCCCATCCCTCCTCCTCAGCATCCTGTCACAGACAGCTGAGGCTTTCAGGACTGAGGACTGAGCTGGCTCTAGGTGGAGGACGGGTGCTCTCCAGAGCTGAGTTCTCATGCCACGGAGGCAGGGGTGTCTTCACAGGGAGCCAGCACAGCCGGTGTGGGTTTGCTTCTGCTGATGCGCAAGGCGGTGTCCTGGGGCCCTGCGATCAGTGGAGGACTTTCTGAGGGACAACACGTGGCCCTGCAGCACGCAGCTGAGGCCCAGGAGCCCCTCTCACTTGGGCACTGACGTCAAAGTGACCCATGTTCATCCCCCACAGGCTGGTGGCCTCCTTAGCACTGTGCCCAGCACATAGTAGGTGCACAATTAATAGGAGTGGATAGAACCCGTGTCCTCAGCATGTGTCCTCAGGAGGGCTCTGCAGAGGCCCGGTGGAGAGAAGGTGGGCGGGTAATGACAAGCACAAGGGCAGGAAGGGACCTTAGAAGAGGCTTACCTGCACCAAGCCCATTTTGAGAAGCAAAGACTCGCCCGGGCATGGGGCAGAGGCCAGACAGTGGGACAGTGGGTCATACGGAATCTCCCACTTCCCTGCCATGTCCCTCGACTCAGCAGAGCTTCAGACATGAGTGTCCCCTCCTGCTGGCCTCCACTAGGATGCTGCTCAGGCCCTTGAGACCCAACACGTCTGAGAGGAGCTCTTCAGCCTCCTTCCCAGGCCCTTGGTCTCCCCATCCCCAGTGCCAGAAGCCAGGAGTCACATTAGATCCCTTCTTCACCTTCAGCCCCCGGCCTCCCATCACCAGCCCGAGGCCGGCACCTGCACTTCAGCCATGCCGCCTGCCTCTGGCCACTGTGCTTTTGCTAACGTGGTGCCAGGCCTGTCCTCCCCTCTCCTCTTCTCCTGGCTCATGCCCTCTGATGTGGCCTGGATGCTCAGTAAGGTCTAGAAGCAGTGGGTGGCCAGGGGGCCTGGGGCAAGGAGGACTCTTTTTTTTTTCTGGCCTGGGGCCTGGATTGGGTCCTTGTCCCCTGTCTGTCTCACATCTATCAGCTGGGGGCGCTCCTGCCCCACAGAACTCCAAGTGGGGCTGGGAGCCTCTCCTGGCAGCTGGGCCGGCTAGGCCTGCCCGGCAGGTCTGGGTGTGGGTGGTAGAGGCCAGGAGAGGGGGTGGGGAGGAGCAAGTCTGTGTGTGGGTGCGGGCCTTGGGGTGTGGGGCTGCAGGAGCTGGGTGTGTGCATGAAGTTTAGCTGCGTGTGTGGTGGGGCATAGGTCATGGCGTGGGTTCTGTGAAGTCTGGGGACCTCATGGTAGGATTCCTTAGACTTAGGTGAAAGGCTGGGCCCGGCCCTGTCTGCCCTCCAGCCCCTTCCCCAGGGCACCTCCCCTCGTCACCCACTCGAGGCAGATCTTCAGCAGACTCCTTTGGAGGGCCAGCTATGAGGAGTGATCCCCACTTTTCACCTTGGTTCATCCCTAAAACTGCTGTAGCCTCGGTGTCCTTGTAAATACAATGGGGACAAGGACAGTAAAGTCGCAGGACTGTTGTAAGGACAGTGGGAAGCACCCAGGGCCTGGCCTCCACACAGTGACAGGAGGGATGGAGGTGTCACAGCCTATCCCCAAGGGCTGCGCCAGGCAGTGAGAGAGCTGCACCAGAGAGGCTGTGCCCTCAGGAAGCTGGCGGTGTGGCGGTTGGCTGAGGCCCACCAAAAGCCACGGGGCAAGGTCAGGGAAAGGGCCATTAGACCAAGACCACAGGGATCTGGGCTCAGAGAGGAGATGCTCCCCACTCCCCTCGTAGGAAAGACAGGACTTCACCAGGGAGTACACTCCAGGCCTTGGGTGGCCTAGCAAAACCAGGGAGGTGGAAACTGTGGGATCTCCAGGAGAGCAACGGGTCTGGTGCGGTGGGCTCCGTGGGGGTCAGGCTGCTGCGTGGGATGGCTGAGTGCTGGGGCCTTGACTGCTAGTGAAGAGCTTGTAGTGGAGGGCAGGGCCCCAGCCAGGGAGACCAGCCAGGGTGGGGGTGGGGGCCCCAGGGGTCAATAGGCAAGAGGTGCAGGGGCCTGGGCCTGGATGGCAGCTGGAAGGAGGGAGAAGTCCCTGGGAGGAGAATCTCCTTTTCCTCCTGGACTGCACTGTAGGGAATCGAGGTTAGATGACTAGAAGAACTTCCTGCCACAGATCTGGGGATGCCCTTGCCCAGGGGCCTGGCACTTACCCATCCCTGGATCCCCTGCCTCTCCCCAGCTCCCACTATCCTCAGACACCCCTTGTCCCTGTCTGGGCTTCCAGGGCGAGGCCTGCTGCAGGGTGACAGTTATGTTCCAGCTGCATTGAGTAATAAGTGCGACCTCTCTGGGTCTTTCTTGCCCACCACGGTGGGGGCGTGGGACCCTGCTCCATGGGCTGGGGTCACTGACAGGACAGTGGCAGGCCAAGGGAAGGACCTACCAAGGCCACCTTGCCTCGAAGGCTGAGGGGTGAGAGAAGGCTGGGTGGGCCTGGGGAGTCTGGGGCACCTGGGCCTGCTTGAGCGGGGTCCCTGGAGGCTTGTGACAGTGACTGCAGCATGAGGGCTTCAGGCTGAGGCTGAGCGAGGAGTCCCAGCAGCTTCCTGGGGAGTGGAGGAGGGTGCTGAGCTCGGCTTGTGTGTTCCGAGTGGCAGGTCTGGGCTTTCTGGGAATGCAGCCTGGGCCTGAGGGCAGGCGAGGGAGGCCAGCCAGGGGCCCTGCACCCGTGCTCCCACCTGCTCTGGCCCTAGTCTGGCTGGGGGAGTGGGGGGTCTCCAATTCAGCCTCCTCGGCCTTTAGAGCAGAGCAGGGGCTGGGGTGCTCTGGGGGTGGGGCAGGGGCTAGGGGTGTGGGGTGAGGGGGAGTGAGCTCCCTCGGTGTATTGGCACCCATTCCAGGGGCCTGGGTTTGACTCTCTCCCCTGAGGTGCGTGTTCCCAGGGCCTGGGGGAGAGAAGTGGGCTTGGGGCCGTGGGGCCCTGAGCTGGGAAGGCACAGAGATGCCTGTTCTGAGCCGTCCCCCACCTCTGCAGGGCAGGCAGGCTGGGGCCAGCCAGCAGGCCTGAGTCGGAATAACCCCATACAAGTCTTGTCATAAGCCACTGGTGCTGGGAGCACATCTGCTGTTCTTACTGGGGGACATGTCCTGTCCCCAGCCCTGGTCCTTTGTGTCAACTCCCAGCCTGGGCATGCACAGCTGGGTGCAGCAGATACTCCTGATGTTTGGGCAGTGGGCCAGGATGGGTACAATGTGGGCAGACTGAGGACAAGTGGGTTTGTGGGGAGCGTGGAGGCTGGGGGGCTTAGCGGAGGGTTGCTGGAGAGGATAGAGAGGTGCAGTGCTCCTGGGCTGTGGGGTAGGGAGGAGGAGTAGGGAGGGCCTGGGAAGGCAGGGCTGGGAGAGCTGGTTAGGCTTTGGAGCACTGGTAGGGCTCTCAATGGAATTTTGGGCACACAGATGATCTGAGAGGGGTGAGGGTCAGAGCTGGGGTTTACGATGGGATTGGTTTGGGGCTGGGCTTTGAGGATGGAGTAGGGCTTGAGCAGAGAGAAGCAAGTAGAGTTTGGGGTACAGTTCAGATTGGGGTTAGAGCTGGGAACAGTACCATGGCAGATGAAGGGATGGGCTCAGGGCTGAGGGTGAGGGGCATTCACAGTCAGCACCGGGCGCAGCTTGTGGTTGGCTGAGGCTGGGTCAGGCGAGGGCTTCTGGGGTAGGGTCAGGGGCATGGGGCCTGCTGAGAGTGTCTGAGGTTCTGCTTGTTCTGCCTGTGGTGGCCCTGATGGGCCTTTTCCTCCTTTTTGCAGTGGTGCTCTCAGCTGTGGTTGAGCTGGGTTGGTTGGAGACCCAGCTGGTGGGCAGATGCCTCAACCCTCTGGTTTGGACCGGAGCTCCAGGAGGTGGCAGCCTGCAGTGGAGACCCAGACTCTCCAGGGCTGGGGTGTCTGCTAAAGCAGGGGCCCTCCTTTCACACTGGAAAGGGCCTGGGGTTTGGGGGTCCTCCTTGCCGGGGAATCCAGGGTCACCCCCCCACCACCCGCTGCCTGTCCCCCTGCCTCGGCCTCACTCTGGACCCTTGTCTGGGAACCTCTGTGCCTTCTTTGAGCTGCTGCTGGTGCTGGGGCACTTCAGAGAGCAGCCCTGGCCCTTCTCCCACAAATCTCACTCCCAGGTCTCGGCGGGGAGCCTGGGCTGCTCCTCATTGCCTTAAGCAGAGTGGTCACCTGAAGGCCTGGCTCTCACTTTGTCATGATTCCTCCACATTGGAGAGCGACTGAGGGCAGGGAGTCAGGGCTGTGTCCACAGTGTGTCCTCAACCCAGACTGAGCCAGGCCCAGGGTTCTCACTGAGGACCTTGGTTTCCCCCCAAGTCTGTCCTGTGGGGAAGCGGGGCTCCTGGGCCTCAGGCCTGATGCTCTTGGTACCAGGGCCTGTTGCTGCTGGGCTGAGCTGGAGTCGGGAGCCCGGTTGTGGGCTGCTGCTCCTGGTCTCAGATGAGACCTCTAGGCTTTCCCGGGCCCAGTTCCTCTCAGCCAGCCGCATCTAGGTATGCCAGTAAGTGTGAGGGGCTACCTCAGTTCCCCCACTGTGGCAGGGTTTAGGGGGCTCATGGGTCTGGAGGGGTGGGGGCATCTGGCTGGGTGTGCCTGTGTGTGACTCAGGCTGGATGCCCAGGCCCTGAGCTGGCGGCTTTGTTCTCCCACTGGCTGGGTAGGGTGCATGCTGCAGCCCTGAGTCACCGGGTGTGGCTGAGCTGCTGGCGGGACACCAGAGACAATACACAGCCATACTCACAGACAGCCGCACACTGGAGCTCAGGACCTGGCGCCCTGGAGCGGAGGGGCCCCTCCCCCTTGCGGGTGCTGTCACTGGTACCTTTCCCTCGGTGGGGCTGTGAGACATTCCCAAGAAGCTCTTTGGAGACTGAGGGCCCTATGCCCCTGGAGCAAACTTGGCTGTGGCCTTGCTTCTCTTCTTCGTGGTCACTCCCTGGCTTGGGCCTGGAGGGGGACCTGTGGGCACAGCCGGAGACCCTGAGGGGCACACAGATCCTTCCTTTCCCAGCTGCCCGATAAAGGTGACCATGTGCCTTCTATCCAAACTGTGCATCCGTTGGATCCTTGAAACAGCTCTGAGAGGAGGGTGCATTGTTCCCACTTTACAGATGAGGACACCAGGGTGGCTAATAGTTGTCCAGAGTCACATGACTAATGCGTGTCCCACCAGGATGCTCCTCCTCAGATGCTCCATGTGGCCTGGGCCTGGCCCTTCCTCCGCTTCAGTGCAGCTCATCACTAGGACCCCCTCGACACCACCCCTCGCTCAGAGTCAGGCAGGGGCCCACGGGGCCTGGGGCCAGATTTTCCTGTGGGGAAAGGTGTCACTGTCCCTCCCAGGCACGGGGCCTGGCACCTAGGCTTTTCCACTGCCTCTGAGGATGAAGATACAGGGCTCTGCTGGACTCCCTGGAGGGACCCTGACCTGCTTTCTCTGGGTTAACAGCGGGAGGTCCTGGGCCCTGAGGGGCAGCTCCCTACTTGGGGGAGCCAGGCCTCACTGTCCCTGGGGACGGTGCAGGAAGTGTGCGCACATCTGTGTGTGTAGGATGGGGCAGGAGAGCCAGCCTGGCTTATACCGGCTGTGAGGGGAAGCAGTGCAGGGAGGGGAAGCTGGGCCCCGGACTGCCTGTGGACAGCCCCCTCCCACAAGGGCAAGGATAGGCATACAGGGGCTCTGCATCCTAGGCCAGGCTTGGGTCCCTGGAGGCCAGCTGGAGCTCACCTGCTTTTCTCAGGCAGACCAGGGTCTGCTATGGACCCTGCTGCCCCCAGAAAGGGCTAGCCTGGTGCAGTGGGGTGAGCGGGTGGGGTGTGGCCCCAGGAGCCGGCCCCACCCCCTGCACTACCCTGCTTTGTCAGAAGCTGTTTGAAGGAGAGGAGAAAGCACCTTATTAGGTAAGAAATGCTTCTGCCAGGTGGGGAGAGGCCAGGTCCGCCTCTGCCTCCAGGCCCGCCTGTCCCGCCCTGGCAGGACACCAGCTTCTGTGGCATCTCAGTCCTGGCCCAAGCCCAGCAACCCCACATCCCCTCACCTCAGGGAGCCCCAGCCTTCCTGCCCCAGACTTGGGTGGGGGCACCTGGCATGGGGGAGCCTGGCCCTCCCACCTGGGAGGCCGTAGGGGCAGCCTCACGAGTGTCAGCTTGGGGACTGTGCGACCTCGGCCAGGTGACCCCTGCTTCTCAAGCCTGAGCTTCCTCCTCTATACAATCAGCGTGTGTGTGAGGGGCCTTGAACTCCCTTGAGGCTTCTTAGCCACATAGGGTGTCTCTCCATCTGCAAACGCCAGCGGGCTACACCCATCTCCGGGGGTGTAGTCTCAGCCCCCTTGCTCCAAGCCCAGAGCTTGCCTATGGGGCTCCCCTCTCTGTTCCAGGGGATTGGGGGTTCAGGGCAAGTCAGTTCTCCAGGCAGGGCAGCCTGCTCCACTTGGCTACGTAAGCAATGGGGCCTTGTAGAGACAGGGGCTGGGGAAGCTGGCGCTGCCTCCTTAGACCTGTTTCTCTGCCAGAAATGCCTCAATTCCCAGGCGTCAGCTAGTGCCTCACTCGCCAACTATCCCCAAAGCCCCCAGGCCAGGCCTTAGGCACAAGCTGTTTCGCATCTTCGGCTGCCCGTGACCTGTGGGTGCCAAGGCACCATCTTGGAACTTGACCTTGGAGGGTGAAAGCCCCGACTATACATTTCCAAAGTGTCTTTCCAGCATGCTCTAGTTAGGGAAGGGGGCATGTCTCGTCTCCGTCAGTCCTGGAAGATTGGAGAGGGGGCATCCTTGAATAATGTCTAGTCCAGCCTCCCACTGTGGAGCTCAGATAGGCCTAGAGCCCAGGATCCTGCCCCCTCCTCCTGTACCCTGCCCTGGGCAGAGGCTGCCTGCTCTCTCTGTTCCCTGTCTGTCGGGCTGGGGGAGACAGGGTTGGGACAGGTTCCAAGCCTCTGCCTCATGGAGGAGCCCTGCCGTGGGCCTTCCTTCCCTCTGCCTCTGTCCCAAGAGCCTCCTGGCCTGCCCACTCCTAGCATAGCAATTGCACAGAGGTTTTCCAGGAGGGCTGACAAGGCAACTTCTGCTGTGTGAAGAAAACGAGGCCAAACACGTGAGCATGGCCACCGTGCACAGCTGCCCCCTCCCGTTCCCAGCCTCCCCTGTACGGAGCGATCCTCAGAGGCTTTTTGTGGCCCCCTGCCCAAGTGCACAAAGGACCCCTCCCTTCCAACACCCTGTGGCTGCACCTTCTCCTGAAAGCCCTGGGGCTCAGGGAGTCACCCCGTGTCATGTCAGTTTGGAATCCAGGCAGTCCTAGCAGGAAGTTCTGCCGGTTGCCTGGCTCCAGTCTCTCTTGCTGTGTTTCAAGTCCCCTTTCTTCTTGCTCTGTCTTCTGGAGGCAGCAGACTGCCTAGTGCTCAGGCCACACTAAGTTGGAGGTCAACGGTACAGGGGCCTGTTTGTCCCCATCTGTGGGGTTTGGGCAACCTGAGGTTGCATACTGAGCTCCCGCTGGGGATGCCCTTCTCTGCTCTTCTCCCCAGCCCACTGGCCCCCTCGGCCTTCCATACCTCAAGCACGCTCTCCTCTCCAGGAAGCACTGTCTGCTGCCCACCTTCTAGCCTTGGCACGGCATATAGTTGGTGCCTGCATCCTCTGTGTCCCCGGCCAGCCTGTGTCTCCAGTGCCTTTGCCGGTGCCTGACACTACTTGGTGCTCAATAAGTATGTAAGAGCTTGAATAGTTCCCACAAGGGGGAACTCACTACCTCATCATGGCACCAACCTTTGTGGGAAGCTCTAATTCTCTAATTCTTAGAAAGGTCTTGCTGGGTCGAGTGCGGCTGCTCACGCCTGTCATTCCAGCACTTTGGGAGGCTAAGGCGGGCAGATCATGAGGTCAGGAGTTCGGTACCACCCTGACCAACATGGTAAACCCTGTCTTTACTAAAAATACAAAAGGTAGCCAGGCGTGGTGGCAGGTGCCTGTAGTCCCAGTTTCTCGGGAGGCTGAGGCAGAAGAATAGCTTGAATCCAGGAAGCGGAGGTTGCAGTGAGCCGAGATTGCACCGCTGCACTCCAGCCTGAGTGACAGAGCAAGACTGTACCTCAAAAAAAAAGAAAAAGAAAGGTCTTGGTGGTACTGAACTGACACCTACCTCCCATCAACCTCCATTCTGGGGAAGCACACAGGTGGGTCTCCACCCTCTTTCCAGGCCAGCAGCCCTTCACACACATGCTGAGAACCATGGTCGGCTGACTCTTCCTGACTTTCAAATGGAAACTCCAGAGTAGACCCTATAGGTCCAACCCACCGGGACCTCTGGTTCACAGTGCTTTACACGGAGCATCTGAGCACCACATGTAAACTTGGATGGTCTTTTTCTCCTGGCCTGTAGGCTGGTGCTAGGCCCTGGAGGGGCTAAGAGAGAAGAGACTGCAGGGTCTCTTCAGATCACTACCCACTCCAGGTCACTGATGTGACTTCTTTGGGCCTGGACCAGGATTCATGAGAAGGTTGTAGAAGCCAGGAGGGCCAGGGCATGGGAGCCAGAGGGTGTGGCTTCTCCCAGGGTCTGGGATCAGAGAAGGCCTGACAACAGAGTTACAGTCTGTGAACAACTGTTAGTGAGCACTTACTGGATACAAAGCCCCATGACCCTGGGAGAGGAGGGGAGGGGAGGGGAGGGGAGGGGAGAGGAGGGGAGGGGAGAGGAGAGGAGAGGAGGAGGAGAGATTTTAAAGTGAGTCAGCCCAGGCCTGCCCTGAACCCCAGATGCACAGGTCTCACGTGGGTCTTAGAAATGGCCTCTTCCAACCAACTCAGAGACTGAAGGCCCAGAGAGGGACATGTGCTGCCTTGGGCCACACAGCCGTATGTGGTGGCTGGGACTCGAGACCATGTTCCTTCTCCAGCATCTACTACCCAAGGAACTGCCTGAGCTCCTTGGGAACTCAGTACTGGGGAAGGGGAGGTTCCGGCCCAGGGAGCAATAGACAGTGTCCGAGGTTCTGAAGCACAGCAGCTGGTGTCAAGGAGGCCCAGAAAGAGAAGCACAGAAGCCCAGTTCCAGGAATGTGGAGCTACCGACAGGCACCAAGGGGTGTGTGTGTGTGCGCGCGTGTGCATATGCATGTACCCATTCTGGGTGGCAGGGGCTGTACAGGGTGTGTTGTGGGCAGCCTGAAATGTGATAAAGCAGGAAGAACGGTATTGTCCATAGTAAGTACTGTGCTGTTATTTTGAGGGGTCTTAGCCTAGGAAAGGCAAGGCCTGGATGGGTTGCAGGTGGGGGACGCTGGATGAGTTGTGGGCAGGAGTGGGTGTCAGGGGTAGCAGGACAGGTGGGCTTGGAGGGGTGCTGGAGATGCTGAGTCAGAAAGAGGCGACTCCAGCTCTGCCCACCTCCTGGGCAAGGGGAGTCCAGAAACTGGAGGTGGCTTCTCCAGCCTGGCTGGGGCTGCGCGGAGGGTGTGGCAGGTGTGGTCTTCGGGATGGAGAGGCTCAGAGCCTTGGCAGGTCAGAGAGGTTGGAGGGCCAGGCCTCTGCAAGGCTTTGGCTGTGTTCAAGTCCAGGACCACCCCCCGCGCCTCGAGCACAGGCAGGAAGTGTTTGATGAGTGACTGGCGGAAGGAGGGAGACGTGAGAGGCTCCCCAGGCCTGACGACTGGGTGGACGCCGCTCCGCCTTCACCCGTGGCCTGTTCGGGGCCTGCAGCAGCCCGCGGCGGCCGGCAGGGGGCGGTGCCCCACCGGCTTTGCAAGACTCCCCTCCCCTGCCCCAGGCGGGGCGTCCCGAAGGCGGCGGGCCTCAGATGTGGCGATGCCGCCGGTGTCCCGTCCGGTCCCGTCCCGTTCCGTCCTGTCCCGTCCGGGCGGCCCCGAGCGGCCTTCTTGCCCGGGCACGTTGGCCTGCGGGCGGGCGGGCACCAGGTGTCAGAGCTGCGGGAACAGAGGCTTCCAAGCCCCGCCCAGGGACTTGGCGCCCCACCCTGCCCACCCCTCCCCGGGCGCCTGAGGGTGGGCGCTGCGCGGGCGTGTGGTCGGGGAGGGAACCGGCGCGGGGGACAGGCCCCAGGTGCCTGGGTTTCGGGTTCGGGGACCCCCCGCGGGCAGGATCCCAGGGCGGCGTGAGACACGCCTGCTCTGTAGGTGGGTGACTGGGGGGCCAGGCCCCTAGTCCCAGCTTCATTAGCTTCCGACTTGTCCTGGCCTGTGCTGGAGTCCTGGCTGGGCCTCAGTTTCCCCATCTGTTAAAAGAGAGTGATGCCTGTAGACCCAGCTACTTGGGAGGCTCAGGCAGGAGGATCCTCTGAGCCCAGGAGTTCCACCTCAGCTTGTGCATAGTGAGGCTCCGTCTCTAAAAAAAGGCAAAACCCCAATAAAACAAAAAAGGGTGATGACCATACCTTGAAGCACTGTGGTGTTGACCAGTAGGTAAGGCTTATGACGCCAGGCACCTCCCTCCTCAGACTGGCAGCTCTCCCAGGGCAAGGCTCCTCAGGAAGAGGCCTGTTAGGGCCCCAGCCACATCCCGTGGCTGGCCGTGGCTCTCAGGCTAGGCGGGTGGGTGGAAGGTGGGAGATGCAGAAGGAAACACAAACATTGGCCTGTTGTGGGACTGGCTGGCCTGGCCTCCCCTGCCTGGTGTCTCTGAGGGGAAGCTGGGGCCATGAGGAGCCTGGACGGGGCTGGAGAGTGGCTCACCCCTCAGCCACTGCTGACCCTGCCCTTGACCCACAGGGCCAGGACAGAGAGGGGAGTGGGAGGCACATTCTTGGCATTTGGAGGGAGAGACTGAGGTCCTGAAAGGCAGGCTCTGGCAGCATAGAAGGGTGGTGGGGGGAGGGGAGGACAAACTTCATTTCTGTCTGACAGATGGGTAAACTGAGGCCCAGTTTCCACCAGCAAGTTAGTGGCAGAAGCAGGACGAGAACCAGGGCCGTTGACTCCCAGCCTAGTGCTCTTTTCCCATTTCCCTATCTCTACGTTTTCTGGGTTGAAATGGCAAAGCCATGATGGTAGAGAGGGCGTGGGTCTCTGAATAGACTCAGGTCCCCTTCCCAAGCCCAGGCCTGGCCGTGGCCATACCAGTGACACTCTCCTGGCCATGGTCCGGCCTTGGAAGTTCCAGAAGGGACCTTGTCTGGGCACTGTAAATCCCACCAACCCTAAGGCTCAGCCCTGGGGCAGGCCCCCCTCAGCCTGCTCCCTGACAGCATCAGCTGTGTCCACTGGCATACCCCCTCTTTCTTTTTCTTCTCCACCAGCAGGGGGGTGACAGGACACAGGGCAACCCTCGTGCACACGGGTCCCCTGGAGTCCTGACTGTCTCAAAAAATGGTAGGGAGGAGTCAGGAGGTCCAGCTCCCGGTTTAAAGTCCTGCTCTGTTGGTGGACAGGCTGTGTGGCTGAGAGCAAGGCCCTTCCTCTCTCTGGGCCTCAGTTTCTCCATCTGTAAAATGAGGGGGTAGGTTACATTCATGGTTTTAGGATGTCACCCCCTGGAGGATGCCTGTGCCACCCACCGTACCCCCAGACCTGAAGTGTGAGGAGGCCCTAACCTATTTTGGAGGGAGACGGAAGGGGCTGGGCCTCCCTGGGCTTTCCCGGCTACTTTTGGCCAGTTTGGTTCTCAGAGGACTAGAGGAAGGGGATCATTGTCTGCTAAGTATGGCAGCAGTTTCTGCGGTTCTTCCAGGCTCCATGTGCCCCAACTTTCCCTCAGAGACATCGGATGGGAGAGGCCAGGCCAAGCAGTACCAGGACAGACACGAGTTTGTGTTTCTCTTCTGCTTGGGGTAAGGAAAGGCAAGGGGAAGGGACCCATAGCAGCCTTTTGAGGCTTGATAGGTTGAGTGTTTGGTGACTGAAAGCTACACTTTCTTTTCTTCTTTGAGGCAGGGGCTCATTATGTCACCCAGGCTGGAGTGCAGTGGCACGATCTCTGCTCACTGCAGCCTCTGCCTCCTGGGCTCAAGCCATCCTCCCATCTCAGCCTCCTGAGTAGCTGAGACTACAGGTGCATGCCACCATGTTCGGGTTTTTGTATTTTTTATAGAGACGGGGTTTCACCACGTTGCCCAGGCTGGTCTTGAACACCTATGCTCAAAGCCATCTACCTGCCTCAGCCTCCCAAAGTGCTGGAGTCACACACAGGCATGAGCAGCTCCTAGCTGAAAGCGACACTTTTTTGTTTGTTTGTTTGTTTGTTGTTTGTTTGTTTTTTTGAGATGGAGTCTTGCTTTGTCACCCAGGCTGGAGTGCAGTGGCACGATCTCTGCTCACTGCAGCCTCCACCTCTTGGGTTCAAATGATTCTCCTGCATCAGACCTTCAGGTAACTGGGATTACAGGTGCGCGCCACCACCCTTGGCTTTTTTTTCTTCTTTTTAAATATTTTTAGTAGAGATGGAGTTTCACCGTGTTGGCCAGGCTGGTCTCAAACTCCTGACCTCAGGTGATCCACCTGCCTTGGCCTCCCAAGGTACTGGGATTATAGGTGTGAGCCACTGTGCCTGGCCGGAGAGCTACACTTTTGAGGGTTGACCTTGAAACCATGTGGGGCCACGTGGGTATTGGCTATTCCTAGTCCTCTGGAAGGTCTTCAGAGTTAGTTCCTTAGCTCAAGCTGTTCTCCACACTGAGTACAGGACAGGGAACTCTTCTCCCTCAAAGCTTACGCACTGGGGTGGCCATGGGGCTGGAGGTGGCAGTGGCCTATCAGGGCAGGGTTTTGCAAGGGGACTTAGCATCCTAGGGAGAGGAGGACCCTGGCCATCTTCCTTTTTCCAGGAGGTCATGGGGAGAGTGTGTGGTGGGACACCATGGGCCTCCTTCCCACCGGAAACAGTCTTAGCAGCCACAGGCTTGTAGGGGGATGGAGCTGGGGAGATGACTGTCAGGCAGGCTGGAGAGCCTCCAGAGGGACCCTGGGCTCCCCCAAACTCAGGGAGCTCCTTAAAACAGCCACAGTCCACTGCAGCAGGGCAAAGCCTGTGGGGGACTGGGGGAAGTAGGGCTCCAAGGCCTCCATTTTGTACCCCTAAAGTCAGTGGCCAAGAGGAGGAGGAATGTAGGATTCCCTGCCAGGCCCTGTTCTGACAGGCTGGGGAGGAAGGGTGGGGCTCCCAGTGAGCCCACATGCTCCTGATCTCTGTAGCTAAGCAGTTCTGTAAACAGCAGAAACACAGAGCAGCCTCTGTGTGTGTGCGTGCATGTGCGTGTGCATGTGTGTGTGCGTGTGTGTGCCTGTGCTGGGGGACTCATGCCACAGATGGGGGCCCTTCGCCTTACTTTATGGTCACAGTTATACACAGGTCTGAGGCTGGGGTTCTGGTAGCTACCGCTTGCTGAGCATTTACTGTGTCGCAGGTCTGCTCCATGTATTGTCTCCTTTAATTTTCACAACCCTACAGGCAGGCACCCTTATTACCCAGTTTTATAGGTGGGGAAACTGAGGCTTTGAAAGTGGCACATGCGCAGGGTCACAGAGCAACTGAATGATAAAGCCAGGTGAGAGTTCACATTGAGGTCTGTCTGTCTTCGGTCTAGTTATACTCCTGGCACCTGTGTGCTTGTGAGCACTGATCCAGGGTTGTGTGTATGCACGTGCGCGGATGTGTGCTACCTGCATGCGGGCATGGATGCCTCTGCCCAGGGATGGAGGTGTGCACACAGACACTCACATACACGTACGTTGGCACAAAGCATGTGTGTTTGGTACACATGTATGTGTGGGTGTGCACATGTGGACGGATGCATAAGAACACACACTTGTGCAGCGTGTGCCTGCATTATAAGTAGGTACGTGCATAGGCTGTGCACATGTGTGTGCATATCTGCAGATTGCCGTGTCCCCAGGTATACGTGGTCATCTCCAAAGGCTGACCTCACTCTAGTTTGCCCCAACTCTGTCCCCTTCTCAGGCTCCTGACTCAGCACATGTGTGGAATCTATTTGCATGTCAGTGCCACTGAGTCAGTGCCACGGCAGGATGGCTTTGCTGGTGGTACAGGGACTTCTGAGGATTATTTGAAGGAAGGGCACTTGAGAGAGGTGGGATGGGCACTGAACAAGAAGGTGACAGATGGGATGAAAGGGATTAAGCCCTGGGGTGGAGGCAGGCCTAGGTGTTTTTCAGCCCCCAAGCAGGGGCAGACGCCTTACAGGAGCCCCGATCCTGCCCCTGTACTTACCTCTTTCTTATTTTCTATTTTTATTTTTAGATAGAGATGGGGTCTCACTATATTGCCCAGGCTGGTCTTGAACTCCTAAGCTTAAGCGATCCTCCCACCTCAATCTCGAAAAGTGCTGGGATTACAGACATGAGCCACCACACCCGGCCTACCCACCTCTTTCAAGACTCAGCCCCACTACCTAGGGAAATGCCCCAAAGGACCCTGCAGGAGAGTCCCAGGCAGGGGCACATGTTTGTGCCTGGTCCCCATATCTGTGTACCAGGCAATGTTCTGAAGGAGCAGATAGGGGTAGGGGGCAAAATGGGAATGCTAAGCCTCCTCTGAGGTTCACATGTGTTGAAGAGCAGGGCTAAGGCCAAATTCCAGCTCCATGACCAGCTCTTTGCACTGTCCCAGACCCCAGGCCGGGGGTATCTGGCTCCCCATTGGGCGTGGAGGTGCAGATGAGGAAGTGGTCAGCAGGGGGCGCTCAGAGCCTGCAGATGGTGGGGAGCCTTGGTGCAGGCAGGTGAGGATGGGAGTGAGGAGGGTAGGGCTGACCCAAGGGCACAGACCCATCTGTGGGGAAAGGGTGGAAGAACATGAACTTTGCAACATGAGGGGCATTTTGGCAAAATAATAATAATAATAATAATAATAATAATAATAATACATAAAGACTTCCAAGAGGGCCAGATATAGATGTCCTCCCCAGGGGGACACCCTCTCCAACAGACCCTCTGAGCCTCAGAGGGACAGACACAGGGACAGCCCCTCACCTCCTGAGAACACTCTGGGCCTGATGAGCTAGAGGGAGGTGACAGCGACCACACTGGCCTGCACGTCCCTCTGGAGGCGGGGTATGCTGGCCCTTGGTGACAGTGAAGAGGGGAAGGAAGGCAAGGGCTCTGGAGTCAGACACGCTCGAGGTCCGACTCCAGCTCTGCCTCTGGGTGGCCTGAGCTCTCTGAATGGGGCCATGTCTGCCAGGTGTCCAGTTCAGGCCTTGACACACAGTGTCACTCTGGAGGTTATGACAGGTTGCCGGAGCCTCCGCCATCAGTGTGCATGCACATTTCTCCAAGCACCTACTAAGTGCCAGGTCCACCACAAGGCACTGGGGCCACAGCGATGACCAAGTCACATCCAGTGGCTCCGGCCGCTGTTAGGGAGCTGATGTTCTAATGGGGGGAGCATCTTAGGGTACTTGGGATCAACATGATCACTGTTCCCCCCATTTGATTCTCTGAAGTAGAAATCATGGGATAAAAGGCAGAGACTGGCAGGGAAGGCCCTTTCCTCTTGTATTGGTTATTGAATGCAGGCTGAGAAAAGTCTGTATAATATGGCACTGCTCTGGTCCCTTGCCCCCTACTGCAGAGGTCAGATCCAAACCCTCCATCTCATTCAGTCAACACGGAGGTTCAACAATGGCCCCTGAGGCCCAGCGTAGGCTGGACCCCCTTCCTCTCCCCTCATCCCTCCTTGCAGGTCCTCAAACATGATTGGCAGGTTCTGCCTCCAGGCCTTTGCCCTTGTTGTTCCCTCTGCCTGGAATGCTCTTCCCCAGGCTTCTGCATGGCTTGCTTATTCATCTCCTGTTTTTTTTTTTTTTTTTTTTTTTTTGCTGAAATGTCCCCAACCCCCCGACCCCCGGCTTTTTTTTTTTTTTTTTGAGATGGAGTCTCACTCTGTTACCCAGGCTGAAGTGCAGTGGTTCAATCTCGGCTCACTGTAACCTCTGTCTCTTGGGTTCAAGAGATTCTCCTGCCTCAGCCTCCCCAGTAGCTGGGACTACAGGTGCCTGCCACCACACTCAGCTAACTTTTTGTATTTTTAGTAGAGATGGGGTTTCACCATGTTGGCCAGGCTGGTCTCGAACTCCTGACCTCAGGTGATCCACCTGCCTTGGCCTCCCAAAGTGCTGGGATTACAGGTGTGAGCCACCATGCCCGGCCAAAATGTTCCTTTCTTAGTGAGGCTTTTCCTGATCTCCCTGTTAATCACCCCTATTCTCAACATTTCCTATACTTTTTCTGCTTTAGTTTTCTTTATAGCACTTTTTATCAACATCTAGTCAACTACATCTTTTACATGATTACATTTCTTCCTTGTTTTTTTCTTCCCATGAGAACATAAATTCCATGTGGGCAGTGATTTGGGCAGATTTGTTCACCACTGCATCCCCAGGGCCTAGAATGTGCCTGGCACATTGTAACCGTCAATACGTATTTGTCAATGAATGTTTGTCAAGTGAATGTTGAGTACTGGCCCTGCAGTGGCCCCCGCCTTCCTGATGGGGGCTGATAATGGGTCAGGGTAGGGGAACATGGGAAGAAATGCCTGATATAGGTGAAGGGGAGGAAAGCAGCAAATCACACTGCCACGTGTGTACCTATGCAACAATCTTGCATGTTCTTCACATGTACCCCAAAACCTAAAATACAATAAAAATTAAAAAAAATAAAATAAAATAAAGGTTGCAGTTGAGTTGATGCCAGCATAACCTTTTGGGGGCTAGGGGCCTGTGGATGTCTTAGTCCCTTTTGTGCTGTAACTGAAGACTATAGAGTGGTTACTTTATAAATGATAGAAGTTTATTTGGTACGTGGTTCTGGAGGCTGGGAAGTCCAAGATCGGAGGCTGCATTTTGTGAGCCTGATGGCTTTTTGCTGCGCCCTGACATGGCAGAAAGCATCACATGGCGATACAATGCATGACAGAGAACAAGAGAAGGCCGGACTCACTTTTATAACAAACCCATTCCTGCAGTAATGTAAAGTCATTCATGAGGGTAGAGCCCTCATGACCTAAGCACCTCTTAAAGGTCCTGCCTCTCAACACTGCTGCATTGGGAATGAAGCTCTAATACATGAATTTGGGAGATATACTCACACCATAGCATTCTACCCCTGGCCCCTACAGTTCATGTCCTTTTCATATGCAAAATACATTCATTCCATCCCAATGGCCCTGAAAGTCTTAAGTTGTTCCAGCATCAACTCAACAGTCCAAAGTCTGGAGTCTAAGTCTAAATCATACATAGGTGAGACTGAAGGTATGATTCACCCTGAAGCACATTCCCCTCCATCTGTGAGCCTGTGACACAAAAGCAAGTGACCTACTTCCAAAGTACAATGGTGGAACAGGCATAGGACAGATATTCACATCCTAAAGGGAGAAATAGGCAAGAAGAAAGGGGTAATAGGCCCCAAGCAATTCCAAAACCCAACATGGCAGATAACATTACATCTGGTTTTTTTGTTGTTGTTGTTTCGAGATGGAGTCTAGCTCTGTTGCCTAGACTGGAGTGCAGTGGTGCATTCTTGGCTCACTGCAACCTCCGCCTCCCAGGTTCAAGTGATTCTCTTGGCTCAGCCTCCCAAGTATTTGGGATTACAAGTGTGTGCCACCATGCCAGTTAATTTCTGTATTTCTAGTAGAGACAGCATTTTACCATGTTCGCCAGGCTGGTCTCGAACTCCTGACCTCAGGTGATCTGCCCACCTTGGCTTCCCAAAGTGCTGGGACTATAGGTGTGAGCCACCACACCTGGCCAACATTACAACTTAAGAGTCCAGAATAATCTTTCACTCCATGTGCTGCCTCCTGGCTACACTGAGGGATTTAAGCCCACAAGGTGCTGGGCAGCCCAGCCCCCATGGTTTTGCTGAACTCAGCACATGCAGCAGCTCTCCCAGGCTGGAGTTGCACACTGGTAGCTCTCCAGTTCTGGGGTCTCCGAGGTGACCTTGCTTCCATGGCTCCATTAGGCATTCCTGGCACAAACTCTCTGTGGTGGCTGTGCCCCTCTGAAAAGTCTCTGCCTGGGCCCTCAGGCTGTCCATGACATCATTTGAAATCTGGGTGGGCTGGGAGCAGTGGCTCATGCCTGTAATCCCAGCACTTTGGGAGGCTGAGGTGGGCAGATCACTAGGTCAAGAGTTGGAGACCAGCCCTTACCAACATAGTGAAACCAAGTCTCTACTAAAAACACAGAAATTAGCCAGGTGTGGTGGCACACGCCTGTGGTCCCAGCTACTCAGGAGGCTGAGGCAGGAGAATTGCTTGAACCCAGGAGGCAGAGGTTGTAGTGAGCCGAGATCACGCCACTGCACTCCAGCCTGGGTGACAGAGAAAGACTCTATCCAAAAAAAAAAAAAAAAAAAAAAAAAAAGAAAAATGTGGTGGCCACCAAGGCCCCACAGTTTATGCAGTTCGCCCACCTGCAGAAATTCCAA